>JAOTQG010119804.1:0-10821 GCA_025631175.1 Iris virginica | reverse complement strand
GCATTAAAGTGTTGTACCTACAATCAATGTACAACACTTTAATGCATTCTGTTGATTTTTTCTGTGTATTTAGCATTTTTCTTTAAAAAATTACATGATAATAACGGAGAAATAAAAAAAGAAAGAGATAGTTCTTGTTTGATGCGATATTTGATAGAATATAAATGTAGTATAAAAATATGTAAAAAGAGTAGATGAGAGAGAAAAAAAAATTGAAACTTAACTCGTGAACAAATTTTTTGATTATTTTTCAAATATTATGTAAAAAAATTCACGGGCAAACATACCCTATGTATCCTCTAACGGGCTTTAATATAAAATAGCTTTTATAAATACTTGATCAAAATTTATTTAGGCTGATAAAATATTGTTTTTGATGATTTTTTTTTTCCTTTTCTTTGGCAAAGAAAAAATGTGTTTTTGATGATTATTTTTCTTTTCTTTTCTTTTCTTTTATATTTTAATTTTTTTTATTTAAATTCATTAAACTTTGAAAGATATTCTTTTGAGAATTGACTTGTTATTGTTTGTTATGATAATTTAAATACCAGTCTTGCAAAGATTTAAAATCTTTGAATCTTGGACATAATAAATATATATATTAAATAATAATTTGATACTGAGACAGATTGACTTTTTAAAAACATATGTACATGCATATTTAGAAACGAAGGGAGTATGTATATTTGTTATTTTACAATCATTCATTAAGCTTTACGATATTTACTAGCAAATCAATTCAAATTTCTATGACAATGGCTATGCGAAATCTTGTTATTTGCTCTTCTTGTTGGACTAGAATCATATACTGGCTTCTGACAAGTTTTTAATTGATGTAGTAATACACTGATTGCAGAAATCAACAAGCAGAGAGGAACTTTCATAATAAAACACCAGTGATGGGGGCATATGACACAATCCGTTGGATACCAAAGACTCCCGTGTAGTTCTCGATCCAATTTCAGAGTTCTAAGTGGCAGATCTTGGCTTGGCCGTAACCGTTGGTTGACCACATCTTTCTTGTAGCTTGGTTGAAGTAAGAGGACCATCATTCCATGTAAGAATCAACCAAAGGAACCTACCGTTTCCAGGAACTTCTGACAACTGTGTGCAATGGTAGATATTTTACTGAAAGCATTATAATCAACAAATGTGTTCATGTTCGTGTCTGTGCGTGAGAATGGGGATGGGGATGGGGATGGGGATGGGGATGGGGATGGGTTAAGACCAATGAGAGATAATCCATGTCAACTTCATTTATGAACTTCATTAGATTACCATGAATATCTAGAATCAGGCATGACAGCTTCCATTTTCTTCCTGGTCAGTACCTATAAGTGTTGCTCAACAGTGCATTTGTCACTTGTCAGTTAATCCTCCTATGCTGGTTAGAGGTGTAAGCAATTGTCTAGTAAATATATCACAGGGCTGAGTACTGGAAAGTGTTATTTCTTCTTCTTTTTTAAGGTTGGAGGGGATATAGGTTTTACCCCAACCCTTAATATTAAAGTGTCAATCTATAGTTGCATAACCTGCACTTTATGCCACACAAGATGCTGCAATGTTAGCCTCTGTAGCGCAAGAAAGAGAATCAGAGGTGATGAAACCCCCTTAAGTTAACGGCTACCTGGGCTGCAGGAAAGAGAATCTGAGGTGATTTTTTTGTTTCCTTTTTGTGTTTTTGTAATGATTAAAGTAAAAAGTAAGAGGGAGATAGATAACAAAAATTGTGGAACTAATGAGAGAGAAAAACAAAAACAAAAAAAAACAAAAAAATTGGAAACTACCCTTCCAAACGGAGCCTATGTTTTCTTTCCCATCACAGGTCTCCTAGTATTCTTTCCAACCACAGATCTGTAAACATTCAGCTTCTTCTTCCACCTTGCTTTAGCCTCTCTCTCAAATTTCATTTTCCTAAAACGTTCTCGATTCTTTAACCATTTAGTATAATTCTTTCCCTTCTGGCACACAATGAAATCTGATAAATCATCCAAATCAGGTACTTCTTGTGAATTGCCCAACATGCTCCTGAGGAAACTTTCCCCATTACATACCTCCTCCTCCATGTCAGGAGAGTGCATCATGCTATCGGGAAGCAAGGTACTAGATGGTTTTTGAGAGAGCAAACCTCCAACTTCAGCCAAGTTGTTTGCAAAAGAAACCGTACTGCAAGAATGCAAGAAAAGATATCCATGTTTATGATGTTATCAAGAATACACGACAAGATAGCCAACCATGCTCCAAAATGACCTCCCCAGAAAACATGAATGTAAATAAAATCAAAAACCTGGGATTTAGTTTTTAAAGTCATCAGGATCAGGTGGTATTATGTCTGGCATATTGCCTATAAACATTTGTGTTGTCACGAGATAAGGCATACAGCACCAGTCTGTTGTTGTGTGATTGTGTAGGGGATTCACAATGACTATTGACCCTAGTCAGCAACAAAATGTTTTATAAGCACGGGAGTGCTTATGAAGCCCAACTAGAAATACTAGTTTTTTCTCATCTCTTAAACTTACCTATCTCACTTTCATTCTTGTATTTCTTACGTTCGTATAATAGGGTCCAAACATAGCTATACACATACTATATGATTGTCCTATTTAAGCTTACAAAATGAGTTTTTGAGCATAAAGAAGTCTCATATAATGTTATTCAAGTTTTCCACTGTTACTTTGATTCAAACAAGACCTCTTATGCTTTTTAGTCAACAGATTAGCATTCAAGTTGCATGTACATTAGGCCCTATGTTTCTTATTTGTTACAACTTGGTGCTTGGACCATTATTGGTGATGGCTTGGAAGAGTTACATTGGGTTTCACAGATAAATCTTCAAGTTTGAAACAAAATCTAAATCATGTACTCCATTACACTTGTGTAATACGCAAGAGCATGAATGGCTTAATTTTCATTGAGATAAATCAATTCATTTCATCCTGGCAACCAAAAGTAACCTTAATAGAGGCTAACTAATGCAAATATTTCTAGCATTGGATTTGAAATGAGGCATTTACCCCTACAGTGATATCTATAGGTTTCATGTGAGATACTCGGTGCTGATGGCACGCAAATTCATCTATGTTCCTTCTGCACCCTTAGGCTTATGTGGAGACCTGAAGGTAACTTTTCCAACCCAAAATAGACCAAATTCAACAAACCCAAACCTCAGCTCTTGAAGCCTAAAAGCTGGAAGTAAAACTTGTGATTTACTTTCCAAAGCCCCTAAATATGACCCGAATCAACCTTTGCACTCTCTCTCTCTTCATCTAATCAAAGTCTCAGAAGTAGCTATTTAATATAACATTTAGAAAACCTAAATCCCCTTAGTACCGTTTAGCCAAAAAGTGGGATCATACTCTTTTTCAATTAACAGTCTGTATTCAGTAGCAACCTGTTGGAATCTGTCCGCAACCATGTCTTACATTTTTTAAATAAAACTAAAACATGAGGCAAGGTTGTCAAGCAAACAAGTAAGAGTTTCAAAGAAACATGCATATATAATTCCCAAGTATTTCTCTGCACAGTAGCTAAGAGATATATTATGTACCTTAAGTTCAGACTCCTTCTCTTCTCAAGTTCTGAAGCTGCCACTTCGCTAAAATTTCGGTCCACCAAAGCCTGCACCATTAGGTGGCTCAAGTCAAATACAGTATTATACAGCAAGGAATAAGGCAGAGAAACACAAAGAGAAGAAAAAAGAATTACCTCTTGGTAATTAACAGGAGGTTTAACTGGTAAAGATGATTCCGATACAGAAGCAGTTAATGACCTCAATGCATCTAAATTACCCACTTCAAAAACAAATAAATTCAAAATAGCCATGATGGTCGATATGCAGCTCTTCACTAAAAAATCAAGGCCAGTACGAAAACCCAGTGATAGCAAGCCTAAGAAATGTAGAAGCATGAACTTGGACTCAACATGCTTTGTTGGATGCCTTTCCATTATGTCGTATACTATAGTTTGGATTGGTAGCTGGATATTAAATTCTTCAAAAGAGCTTATGATGCTCACAAAAGAAACGTCTTCAAGGGTTCTCTGACAATGAGGATCACCAATGTCCCGTAGACACCAAAGAGCTTGTAATAATGAACTGCTCATCAACTTCAACAAAGAGGCAAGAAGACATATATCTTCCAGACTTGTATTCTCATTAGGATGTACCGAAATATCATGAACATCAGCAGCAGCTTTCACTACCATGCACTTTATGATAGAGGTGATCTCTTCTCTGCATGATTTGTCAAGCATATACTGGCTGTATTGGATATGTTCAGTACACAAAGTTACCAGGTCAGATTTCCTTTTTGAAAACATACTTCTAAAATGCGAGTCCCATGAATCATTCACCTTGGCTATTAAATTATCAAGTTTCAGTTTCCTGGATTTCTCAAGGTAGGTTTCGAAAGAAGGCTGATAGGTTTTGCCACATCTACTTGATTTAAGTACGCAAGCTCTAGAACCTATGGGATGCAACTCTGTTTGCAACCAAGATATAGTTTGAGTGTACAAGATAACTGAACTTTCAAATGTGGATAAGTAGCAATGAACAAGTTTAGATTCTGGTTTTGAACTTTCAGAACCCATGCCAATACAGATGGTATCAGAAACCAATGAAATCAGATGGGCTTGAACTAAACTTGGTGCGGAACGCATTAAGGGACCCAGAAGTAATGCTCTAGCTGTAATCAAGCTCAATTCGGGCGCCTTATACTTCTTTCCTTGCACCCACTCTAATCTACTGAGAAAATCCTTCATTGCCGATTCATCAAAAACTGAGAGCAGAAAATGAGCAGATATTAACTCCGATACAATACCTAAATCGCCATGAGTGCAGAGGTGTATAAAGAGTCGCTCGCTCGTAGGAGAAAAAGAATCAAGCAGCAGGAGCTTTTTTCTCAATTGCCCATGCACCAAAAGCTCATCCACAAACACCTAAAAAGTCGACATTAGTCGCAGACAGATGAATGGAGAAATATTCAGACTATGTGAAAGAAATGTAGAATTCTACAATTAGGTGGAGGGGTTAATCATCATGAGACTACTTGTGAGAGGTCCCTGAACTAACCTCCTATAAGCCAGTAGATAATTTTGGTCCGCTAAGTCCTAATGGGTAACTTGGGGCAAACAGTGGGGTTACTATATGCAGTTGGCACTTAATGTAGCCAAACAAACTGACTCTTCCATGCTCACAGCTAAGATTTCAGTGAAATACTTGGATCTAACGATATACCTCAAGTATTGCTGAAAGAAGTGGAATGCGTGGATTTAGAGGCTCAATAGAAGTCAAAGAAGCAGCATTTTTGTCACTGGAGGAGGCAGAACAGTATTTGTCATTTCCTCCCAACTCCGTCAAGCTTAATCTTTTTAGTATCATCAGTAAAGCTTTTCCATTTTCCATTAGATTTTCCTGGGACACCTGCAAGTTCAATACTATCATACAACATCGAGACAGCAGATTTAGTTCATCGGTTGCGTCTGTTTGTTGCGACTCTAGTCGTCCAAGAGCCAAAATATCAGAAACATCATGCCTAACAGAGAATAACTGTTCAAATCTCTTACGAAATTCGTTAAAGAGAATATTCGAGAGCCTATCAATCTCTCTATAAGCTACCCAGACTTCACTATTACCAATTTTCACGAAAAAACCATTTACTGCAGCTTCTTTTCCCACACAGCCTTGTTGAAATGTTGATAAATAAATGAGCTGACTATATAGCTTTTTCAGGAATGATGATTGTAGTCCCTGATATTTATAGCAAAAGAAAGTTAGAAGAAAGAAACTAATAATTGAGAATCTTAATAAAAATTAATATCCTAACATGGTTAAATAAAGAATGTTGGTGGAGCAGTGAAGGCAGAGGTTGGTAGTGGTGCTTAATCGAGAATACAATACGTCTTCAAACTTAGACGATGCCTTCTATTCCCATTTTAGAATATACTAGAAAACATGCAATAAACGTGAATACAATACATCTTCAAACTTAGATGATGCCTTCTATTCCCATTTTAGAATACACTAGAAAACATGGAAACTCCGAAGCCTGTGTGTAAACACTAATCAAATTCGAGAAGCATAATTCAAGCAGGTAGTAATGTAGCCCTACCATTTTATGCAGCTCAGAATCGTTATCCTCTGGAAATTGGAATCTTTTAAGTACCTTGTTTCCCAATTTTCTTAGAAATTAAAATGTGAGAGAGGAATTGAAAGCAGGTCGACATTGCAACTGAAATTAGCACTACTCCCTCGCTCCCAATTACCCAAGCATGTAGGGCGAAAATTGACCAAGAAAGCATTACGAAGTACGAAATCGAAAAAAGGAGCCGGGTTTTTTTTTAAAAAAAGAGGGTGATGTACCTGAGAAGCTTCAATTTGAGAGATTATATGTCGGAAGATGTCGTGTGGAGGGAAATCAGTAGGGTCTAGGGTTTCAGATTGAACTTTGGCGCGCTTCCTGTTCCTCTTCGAACCCATCATTGTAAATTGCTTTTTGAAGATTGCTGTAGTGAATCAGTTGAATTTATGAGAGAATTGGCTAAGAAATTGGAAGAAATTAGAATGAGAGAGAACAGATCGAGAGAAGAGAATTTGGGGGAAATTTCATTAGCTAAAAACTGATTCTCCCGCGCCTTACAATCGGGTATTTAAACCACACAATTACACTTAACCCCTTCGACAATTTCACATGCTAACTCAAGTGTTTCTCATATCCTGGACTAAGTCTTATTACAAGTAACCCCCTAACAATAGAAACTAATAACAGAACATAACAATTGCTTACACACAGCACTCAAATTGACGAAGAAAATCAGACGCCGAGAGTGAGAGGAATCATCACATCATCAAATGGGAGTCCTGTGTGCATCTAGGGTGCTGACTGCTGAGCCCTTGAGGGTTTCAAAAAAATTTGTCGATCTCTTATTGGCGGGAAACGTGGGAGTTGAGATCACCTGTAATTTTCTGTCCCACTACTCACATTGTGGTGGGACCCACTATTAATGGAACTCACTACAATGTGAGTAGTGGAGCAGGAAATGGTACAAGAAGTGGGACAGGTGATCTGGTCTCGAAACGTGGGCCCCAAAATGGGTAAGCAAGACGAAATCGAATAGCTGACCTGAGGGAAAAATGAAAAAAAATATTTTTTGCCCCCCAATGTATCTATCAAAATTTACCTTACCCCCAGACCTACACTTAACTCATATAACATCCCAAATTATCAATTTATCCCAATTAACTCTTTATGCCAATTCGCTGCGACATTTCGGTATAAAATCAGTAAGTTTTGTGTTTTCTGTAATATAAAAGGGGCAAAATTGTCAGATCAACTCTTCAACAGATCTAATTACCAAACACTCACAATTATACCAAACCTCACTTCCACTACCCCTCCCTATTCAAACCCACCGCCTCCCCTTTTCGACATTCCCTTCTCGTATTCTCTCTTTCTCCCACTCAATCTTTCATAGCCACTCAAGAAATAACAATCCACCACCCACCTCCACCATAACCCGACTTCATAGCCACCACCAAAATCACTCTTTTAATGTTAATGGAGGGAGTAAGGAAGTTTTATAAGCTATGTATGTACCTGCCATCTTCATCATTATCCTTATGTTCTGAGCTAGATCGGGTGGGCGATTGTAACCGGTGATTGCAGCCATGGCGGTGCTATCCGCTTGCTCCAATCATAAACAGATCTGAGCCTCTTCACCCACTTCAGATCTGTTGCTGCAGTTGTTAGGGTAGCAGAGGTTGAAGACAAAGGTTGAAGAGGACAGAGGTGGAAGAAGACGTCGGTGGATCTCTCTTTCTAGGGTTTTTACGCCATCGAATCTCTCTTTCGATCGTTGTTTTGTCCTCGAATCTACTAGCAGATCTCTTCGTCTTCTGCGGCTCCGGCAATTTTCTTTCAATTCCGTCCTCCGTTTGCTTCATGTGGTGTTTTCCCCATCGAAAAAATTGGCTGCGGGCATGATATAGTCTGATCCTCAGGATGAGAAGGGCAATTGGAGTTTTGTGTAATTTGGTTCTCACTTCCGTGGCTAACCTTTGTTAAGGTTGATACCTGGTGCGTTATTTATCAATGAGTATACCCTCTATGAGCCAATCGATTTGCCTCTGAAGGAAAAAAGGATGCAGAGAGGAATAGATCTTAGCTGGTAATTTTAGTAATGGGTTTGTCATGACCATTAGCATACTTGGATCGATGGTTCCCTCAGAGTTTGGGTTTGTAATAGTTTTGTAGCTTTTGGGTTTAATGGATTTGCTGAATTTGTTTATTTGCCGGAGATGAAGATTGAGGCAAATTTTGGCCGGAGTTGGAGGAAGGAGGCAGCAGTGGTTTTGTGGAATTTACTCGATTAATTTTAGATATTTTATTTTTATTTTTATCACTTTGTAGTATTACATAAAGGGTTGGATTGAAAGGAAACTTTTACATTTTTATTCAAATGTTAACTTTCATCCAAGTTCGTCCATTCAATCTTAAAAACTGAATTGAAATGTCTATAATGTCCCTCAGGTGATTTGCACGTGCTCATTTTACACCGAAATTAAGTTTCGAATTAATTTAGGAGGTTAATTGGGACAAATTGATAGTTTATGATGTCATATGGGTCAAGTTTTGGTTTGGGGGTACTGGATTTTAGTGGATACTTTAGGGGTAGAAAATATTTTTTCCGGGAAAAATATTCGCGTATCGTTTAAAAAATGGGTTTTTAATGCGATTTTATGGGTTTTCATTGTTTTTAACAATTTAAGTAAAAGTAACAAGAAACAAATGGATTTTTGATGATTTAATATGATCTTTTGTAATAATTAAAGTGGGAAAAAAAATAGAAAGATAATGATGGAATCTATCAAACTCAAAAATAAAAAAATAATAATATATCAACGTGGTGACCGAAGCCGAAATGATTGTGTACTCGGTGCCATTGGTTGACTATGATTCAGTTTAGTTCGGTTTTGATCAAAACCACAATCAAATAAAAATTTTGATTTTATCATTTTTTAAAATCGAAACCAACCCGAGAACATGAAAAATTAATTTTTCAATTTATATTTTTCGGTTCGATTTGTATAAACTTTCGATTTTTAAAAAGAAATTGTACTTTTTAAATTTCAATAGGTGATAAAATAAATCCATAGAATAGATATTTTCAATCACAAAAAAGATAAGTTTATATTTAATTTTTGAAATTTAAGTGAACATAATTATCTATTGTGAAAGTTGAATGAGGAAAAATCGAAAATAAAAGAAAAAGAGTGAAAATGTATATAAATACAATACCCAATATTATGAAATATAAATGTATTGATAATATAAGTGTATATAAGTAATTAACTAAGTAAAAAAATTAAATATATAATAATAATATTATCTCGGTTCAGTTCGATTTTAAAAATGCAATATTACGGCTAAACCGCAACTAAATTAATATTCTCGATTTTGATAGTACTACAAAATCAAAATTAAACCAATACATTGAATCAATTTTTTTTGGTCGATTTTGTCAGTTTGATTCGATTGACTCGATTTTAAATTTTTTTTGCTATGCCCTACTCGGTGGCGGATTAATGTAGGGGCTTGTGGAGGAATTGGTTCAACCTTAACTTTAAAAATTAAACAAAATAAAAAAATCTTTAAGAATTAATTTAATTTTTTTAATGGAAAATATAAATATATATATATATTTCACAAATAAATTATTTAATTCAAAATTTTCAGAAAATATCTTTCATTTTTTTAATGAGTATTGTTAGAAAATGAAAAAAAAAATTGTTTTTACTTAACAAAAATCATATAATTGTCAAAATAAAGATTATTGTTATATTATGCCTCGCTAATACTTGAAGTTAGATCTGTCACTATATACACCACTTAATAAGAAAGAAAAATCAAAAATTAAGAAATAACTTCAAAACTAAGCCTAATAAATAAGTTTTGAACAATTAATCATTTAGTGCTCCTCCAATGAGATCCCCTCAAAGTGTACATATTTTTGTGGATCCCAATTTATTGAAAGGAAAAGTTATCATGTCATTTTATTGACCGAGAAGCATCACTTGTAATGTTAGGTGGTGCTAATATTTCTCTACCTTGAGCACTCAAATTCAATCGGGAATATATTTAGGGTGTATTTGAATGGATGATTTATTGATTTAGTTTTTGAATTTTTATAATGATTATTGTAAAAAATAAGAGAGAGATAGAAAGAAAAAGTGTGAGATCAATGAGAGAGAAAAATCAAAAATTAAAAAACTTGGGTGAAAACTATTCAGAAGAACACAACCTTAGTGATCTTGAAACAATACATGACATGTACATATGATGCTACTCAACAAATAACCATATTATGAAATATCATAACGACAATTATTATTGTTGAAGTGAGCTTCATAGAGATAACTCTTTTTTTCTTCATAGAGATAACACATAAGTGTTTTGAATGAACATAAATGAAAAATAAAAGTCATATTTTTAATTATTCTAAAAAAATAATTTCATGAAGAGTGAACTTCGATTATCTTATAATTGGGTGGAAGAGAGGAGATCTAGATAGAGACTTTGATATAGAAGAAGATGGCGGCGAAAAATAAAGGTGGTGACTCAATGATCATGCGGCCAACAAGCTAGGCATGCCCGATTATATATTCTACTAGGTATGTTCGTGTCCGAGGTCACGGAATTAAAATAATTAATTTTCAAAAATATATTTAAATAATATACACGGCTCATGCATAAAATAAAGAAAAAATAACGTACAAAATTAACAAAGTTAATTTATAATTTTAATCTGTCTTTAAACCTACAA
>JAOTQG010119793.1:0-10822 GCA_025631175.1 Iris virginica | reverse complement strand
TGGTGTTTGGTGTTTGATAGCTAGGGAACTAAACTAATTAACTAAATACTATTTAAAAATATTAGACATTTAAATTTTATTCGGTAAATGATTTTTATGAAAAATAAGAAAAGGAAATAACCAACCCACAAATACAATCTCATGCGGAACAATAAATATTAAAAATCAGAAATCAGAAATCAGAAAAGCCCTATCTACGTTCCGGATAAGGAAACCCACGTTCAATGCGTTGAACTGGAAACGTAATCAACACGCGCTCCACCCTGAGAGTAACATAAACATTTCCGCCCTTTTCCTTGTCCCTTAGCCATTAAGGCCTCCACCGCCTCCCCCTTCCCCTTTATAATCTCCCCTCAATCCCCTCTTCATAACCTACTTTTAACCTAACCCCTCTCTCTCTATCTTTCTCCCACACAAGACACACATACACACACTAGCACTTTCTCTCTCTAAAATACTTTTTCCATTTCTTTCTCTCTCTAAAATTGAACCTCTCCATGGCAGCTGTTGCAGTTCTTCAACCTAAAGACTCTGTAGCCACCAACGGCATGAAGTTCCGCCGTATACCCAAACATAATCCTAACCCTAGATCTGACCGCAGAAAGAGAAGTCCCAGCAGCCGCAACTCAACCACCAACGGCGGCACCACCACCACGCCCGCCACGATTGTTCCGGCGGCGAAAAACCTCGTGATGGGACAGGTGAAGATTCTCAAACGCGGTGAAGATATAGTTGAAGCGGTAAAAGCAACACCGCTGGTGAAAGTTGACCAAAAGTCAAAGGTGGATGATGTAAGCAAGTTGAAGGTTGTAAATTTGAAGGATGATTTGGTACTTTCCACTACGGATCGGTTAGGTCCGGAGCCTGAGATGGTACCTAAGCTACCGGAGATGTACGCAGGTTCCGCTTTCTTCGATTCTCCTCCGCCAAGTTCTCTGCCGATTCCTGCTTTTTTCGCCAAGGAAAAGGCTTTCTTGAAGGATCCAACTCTGGATCTTCTACGGTTATTGAGGCTAAACCTTTAGTAAACTTCCGATCTACTCTTTTTGTTGGTTGCTGTCTGCCGGCGATGTATTTGGGCACTTAATGCCGGCGGAGTATCTAGTTGGTCATCTTTTGTTCCTAAAATTTTTAGTTGGTCTATTGAAAAATTTGTCAAACCAAGCTTACATCTTTTCCCTAATTTTTGATTGGGAAAGTTTAAATTTGGGAAAGCAAATTGTCAATTTTAGGGTTCTGCTCGAAGTAAAGTTACAGTGTTTTACAGATGGTAGGGCAAAGTTAGGGTTCTTACTGTAGTTAGTAAATTTAGTCGTCTATGTTATGTTGCTGTATATTTCCGTATCACCAATGTAACAGTTAGGTATTTATTTATATATAAAAGCAGGGTAATTTATGCTCCATACCTCTCCGTTAATTTTCCAGTTTAATTTAGGCTTTCATGTGCCCTTGCCTAATGGCTTGGGGCGTAATATTGGCTGTTTCATAAAATTGCCCTTGCAATCTGTACTAGATGTTGAACCTGTATATAGTATGTATGTTTTCCAGAGTGGGTTTTGTTAATTGCAGATTCACCTCAGTTGTCTTGATTAGGGACATTGAAAGTCTGCAAGTGTAATGGGTCGAACGTATGGCTTCCGGTAATGAGTCGAACATATGGCTTGCGGTGTAATGGGTCGAACGTATGGCTTGCGGTGTTCTACGTTTCATGATGCCCAGATTACAGATGCATTCATGCATGTATCTAGCAAGAGAAGGTATTGATTATGAAGCAATTAAATGTGTTGATTGTGGATTCCACACAAGACCTGGCATTGATCATGTATTTCGGCAAGAACAGGGAAATCTGTACATTGATTTGTTAAGGGAGCTTGTGATATATTGCATCAGTGGCATCCAACTGTCCAAGCATTGGAGAGCTTCATGTTTTAGCTTTTGGGTTAATCTTTTGTTTCATGGTAAGACTAGTTACTCTTAACTCCCAAACTGGAATGCAGGATTATTTTTGCTCATTCAGAACTTGATAGGCCTATCTACTCTGACCAGAATCCAGATACTCTGCTTTTGTGATTGATGGTTGCTTATCATTTAAGAGTTGTTCCCATCCTTGCCTTGAAGACTCTTGGCATTGAGAAGCCATATTAGTTAAAATTCTTCTTCTATTGCTCCTTGTACTTCTGACATATTTCTGACATTTCACATCTTTAAGCAAATTTTCGGCTGCGGTAAGCCAGGCTAGGCTAATCTCTAATGATGCCCAAACTGGTTAGCGTTGGTATTAGTTGAATAGAAGTATAGAACCGATAATATGATGGGAGTTCACTTGCCAATGGTTTAGAGAGAGAGCCTCCTTGGCTTTGTTTTGGTGGCTAGCTTCTTGGGGTTTTTCGAAACCCTCAATCTCTTCTTCTTCTCACCATTGCGCATCGTTACATCTCACCACCAAAAGAGCTCACCCCAAGATCTTTAAATGCAAAGAAAATCTCAGTAAAAGTTAACCAAATTTTGCCATCGAGAGAGATGGAGATGGAGAGAGAGAGAGAGAGAGAGAGAGAGAGAGAGAGAGAGAGAGAGAGAGAGAGAGAGATTTTGAAGGAATAGACATTTCTAGCAAGGCACTCCTTATCATTTGCATCACATATGCCACTCTATTTTTCCAGCTTTAGACGTATCAGTAGTTAATTAGTAGTGTCATATCATACATCGTTGTTGCCTTGTATAAAAGTAGAAAGCCTCATGGCGATCTTCCATGATATCCTTCAATCCTAATCAAACAAATAGCAAATCAGTGAACTAGGTTGGAATAGGATTATGACTGTCCAACTCAACGAGAAGGTGCCGAGCAATTGCTCAAGATATCTACTTATGGGACCTCTTCCATTTTGCTACTGAAAAACTTAGCAAACATACATCACACAAACTGATCGCCATATACCCCGTGGACATCATTTTGATGTGGGTAGGAGCACCTGCTGCCCAACCTCCTCCCTTAGTCCTTATTTAATGTCTAAAACTCAGCCTAACATGTATTTGCTTCTTGAAATCTGCCCAACCAACCTTCTCTCTTAAGGTCTAAAGAGCTGCCTAACATGTAATATTGGCTTCTTGAATGCTGCCCAAATAATATTTGCCTGATGTCAACAGCTTTGTTTTATGTACGTCCTAACTTTATCTGACCCAGCTGAGGCTACTTAGATCTCAACTCCCAAGAGCCTAGAGGATGAAAAAGAGGATGCCTGTGCCTAAACCTGTAAACCAAAGCCTGCCTCTATCAAAATCTTTAGAAGCCGAAAAGGATAGAGTGGACATGCTCTGTACATATAGAGCAAAACTAAGAATTATAGAATGTCTGTCATGTACATAAAGATGACTAGGAATATACATATATAATGTTTGTACTGTTCATATAAAATATTTATAATGTACATATAGATCATAACTAAAAATTACAGAATGTCTTTCATATACATAGAAATAACTAGCAATGTACATATAGAATGCTTGTAACATACATATAGAATAAATTAATCATACTATTTTTTAATTCTTAATTAGTGAAATGAAAAAAAAACTAATTTTTTCCCAACTCACTTTTCAATCCGAAGAACATAACATACTTGCTCCATGGGTACTTCTAACAAGAACTGCTTAGGCACTCGGTATACCAACTGCATTTGTGACGTCTACCGCTTATGAGACTTGCGAGTTATCACGTAGATTTGAGGTCGAGGCGAATTTGCCCTTTGCCAGGTATATGCGAATAAGAAGTGACAATTGAAGAGTATAGTAGTGCCCGTTGAGGCAACCAAAATTGCTGCTCTACTTTCTGGTGTATCAAATGACGTCTCCGCTGTCTTCTGAAATCGTTGTGATATAAGAATAAATTTTTTGACACTCATTTTGAGATGGAGGGAGTACTGATTTATGGGTAGAGTTTCTTACGAAAATGAGTTTTTTCATTACGACCAATTAGTCGTTGATTCATTCAAAATCAAGTATTTGTGATCGCTTCCTTCCTTTCACTTTCACAAAAGGAAATATCACGAAGTGGACGCATTTTCTGCTTAGATGATGTTTTCTGCGTTGGCTATCTAGGATGTGACAAATATTAAGAAGACTGCAAGAGTAGAAAACTGCATATTGCCAAGAATAGAAACCAGCATGCATACAAAGCTCACTCACAAATTATGGCTGTGATCGAACACCCCGACCTGAATCAGTGAATGTGTAAGCACCTGCAGAAGGTCTTCTGGTACCTCGCCCCCTTTGTTTTTTTTTTCGGGTCACCAGAAGTCACGACAGCAACCAGGACTGTCTCCAATCTGGCAGACTAACCAAGGTTCGAGAAAGCAAGAAGCAAAGAGAGATCTAAAAAAAGGGAAGCTAACTGGAAGAATTCCTACTTTCAGCACACGGGTGGCCAAAAGCATGGACACATGAGTCACAATTCGATTTTATAAGTGTAACGCCTCATAACCAAGATCATACCGCCAAACTATCATAAGTTTACCAAATCAAGCAAGATAATCAAAACTGTATTAATTGTATCAATAAGTACCTCTACTCAACGGATAGGAACAAGCTTTTCTCGTGATATAATCCATACTTTGTTATAATCACGTCTAACATACTCCAGATGAGGTTACACAGATAAATGCTTTCTAGCAAAGCTTCACGTTGAAACTCCTAAACAAAATTAAGGGCGTTATTACCTTCAGGAAAACCTATATCAAAATTTTTAACGTAGCAGAATCCCAAATAATTTGTTGATAAACTTGAAGCTTCATCCCAGTCCCCAGATGTTGGTCCACAAGTAGTACAAGAAAAGAGTTGATAAGGTAAACTTTCAGTCTATCTTTACGGAGGAGAAGAGGCGATGAACAAACAAGAAAGAAGTTAGAAACCCGACAGCCCCTGTTGCAAGCATAACTGCTATGACCATGAAAAGAGAATAACCAACGTATAGGATGGCAGAGACAGGTCCACTCAGACTCTTGAGATCAAAAACAAGATAATTAATGGAATACATGAAGATGTAGAGAGCAACGGAACCAGATGCAAAGAAGGATTTCCACCACCACCTCCAATCTTCCACACAAAGATGCATGTAGGTAAGGACTAGAGATACTTCAGCACAAACTGTCACTAGAAGAACTAACACGATCAAGAGAAATCCAAAAACATAGTAAACACGACCAAGCCAGAGACTAGACATGATAAAGAAGAGCTCAATGAAGAGAGTCCCAAATGGGAGTGTCCCGGCCCCAACAACTAAAAGCCATGATGGAAACCTCTGAGCTGGAATTTCCCGAGGAATTTGATTGGTTCTAACTGGATACTCAAGACGTGGAGCCTTCGTACCCACAAATCCACCAATGAAGGTAAGAGGCACAGAGATGCAAAACCAAAGCAAAAGCAATACTATGAATGTCGTGAACGGAATAGCTCCTGTGCTGTGACTGCCCCACAAAAGGAAGTTTAGAGTAGTTAGGATGAAAAAAGAAATCCCAGGAAAGAAACAAGCAACTCTCCATGATACAGAAAACCATCCGTTAGATTCACCACATGTAATTGTTCTCAAAAGCCAAACAGCAATATAACCAGCGACAACTCCCAAAAGCATGTAGAATAAAAGCATGCCTGTAAATCAAAAGAAAGACCCAGTGAATGACTAGATTCTCAATGCAAACAATCAAAACACAAAAAATAAAAATAAAAAAAGGAAATTGGAATAAACATACCTGTAATCAAGGCTCCACGAGAAGCAGGCGACATAAATCCAAGAGCAGCAAAGAAGATTGTAGCAATTGCCATTCCTAGAATCCGACATCCATCTGCAACCATAACACACAGAAGTTCTGGATTGTCCGGAGCTCGAAAAACATCTGCAACAACAAGCTTCCATCCCGATAATTCCTCATTCATTTGGGCTTGAGCCTCCTTATCTAGGTCTTCATAACGAGCCAAATCTCTACGAATCGTCCTCAAAAATATCACAAGAACAATTCCAGCAAGGAAAGCAATGACCATGAGAGAATTGAGAATCGAAAACCAATGAACTTTTGCACCTTCCATCTTCAAATACGCATCCCATCTAGAAGGCCATTTTATATCACTCTCCACAAATGAGACCTCATAACTAAAAGTAAGTGGCTGCCCTTCCTTTATGGCCATTGACACCGTAACAGAGTCACATTTTATAGAAGAAGGATATTTAGCATAGGATTTAAGATCTTTTAACAAATTAAGGTCATGATTAACACTGCAAGGGACAACTTCAAATCCAACAACCATGTAACCTTCGCTAGAATCATTGGTAGGTGCAGTAACCAACTCCGCCCCATCGCCTGTCCCGATGACACCAGCCATATTGTTATGCTCGTACTTATGAACCAAAACCTTGAACTTTAAATGGTTAAACAAGTAATAAACATCTTGAACCTTGATCCCTATAGGATAACCTGTCCATCGGAGAAAAAAACCATCTCTATTCATATACCGGATGGCAGGAAGGTTATCAAGATTCAAATTAACCTGATACATTTCATCAATTCTCTCCTTCAAAGTTTTGAATTCACCAGCCGATAACGGATTAGATTTGCACATAAAGATCTCACTTTCATTTTGGTACATCTTAAACCTATATGGGGAATTCTCGATTCGATCTCCCATAAGGAGCTCCCCAAGATTCTCAGCACTATCCTTAATACCCTCAGGAGGCTTGCAAAAAGGCAGAGAGTAATACCCATATGGAATTTCTGTATCAATCGATGTCAAAGAGTTGACTTTCACAGATAACTGATCACCCACATCATATTTATGAGGGAAGCTACCAGGCAGATAAAACCCATCAACCAATTGAGCAATCAAACAAGAAATCAAAACCCATTTCCTAAATAGATCCACAAAACCCATTGATCACCAAATCTTGATGAATTTCTAACAGATCTCAATGCTCTTAATTAATCTCTTTTTATTATGAGTTTTGACACCTATATGAAAAACATGATAAAGAAAACTGAAAATGAGTAAACTGAAAATGCAAGAATTAATCAGCAAGATTGCAAGAAGAGAGTGAGAAAAGCATGGACTAACCTTCAAAGCGTGAGGAAGAGATCACAACAAGTGTGATGTGTGCCTTGGACAGAAGGCAAGGGAAAAGGAAGGGATGTAAGATGGAAATGGGAAACTCAAATTGGACTCTCTATTTATATCTTTGCACTTGATTTGGCCTTTTTAATACTGACAAAAATTACAAGTGGGCCTTATGAGATCGATTTGGGCCCATTTTTGGAATTAAAAAAAAAAATCACTAAAATAAAGTTAAACTAAAAAGAGTAGGATAATATTAAAATAAAAAATGCTCAATAGATGAGAAAGTTGACTCTAAATTTTCCTTATTAATATTGTGGGAAGAACTTATGGATGCATTAATAATGGTAATTAATGGATAGAGAAATTTGGTAAGAAAATTGACCAACTTGGGGGTGGTTTTTATCTCTTTTTCTATAAGAGTAGATCTTGAACGACCTAATAAGCTTTCATTTAATTTAAACCCATATCATATTTGATATCTTTGATTGATATTTATATGATATTAAAATAGGGTTATTTTTACTTCTTAGTTACATTCTTCTAATCTGTAGTTAATTTTGTAATCTTCTTATGGAATTGAATTAAATACGATGTTACAAGTTTTACGTTTATTTGATATTCGATGATTATTTAATCGAATTACATTATCAAATATTCGGTGGACAGAAAATAATATATTATCTACATCTTTATATAATTCATTCATATAGGAGTATTAATTAATAGAAATTTTTTCTTTAAGAAAATTAAAATAAGACTTTGAATATTGAATTGTTCAAAATCCATACTTATTTATAATCTAGTTCTAAAAAACATAATTTTGAAAATTATAATTAAAAAAATACCAGATTGAAAAGGATAGGAATAGATTCCTTTTGAAAAAGAAGAAATAAGGAGTATTATGTAAAGTGTAATGTTACTATTCTTTCCATACAATTACTTGGTCAAAATAGGAGTTTGAAAAATTAAAGGGTAAATTGTGAAAATGGTTTCTGTATTTTATAAATAATTAAAAAAAATTATTAAATTTAAAATTGTTCAATTTTGATCTCTGTACTGAAAAAATTAAGCGTAATCAGCCTAAATTTTAATTTTGGTCCAGTTAGGAGTTTGAAAAACTAAAAGGCAAACTACAGAAATAATCTTGGTATTTCGAAAATAATTGAAGAAAAGTCATTAAATTCAATATTAATCAATTTTGATCCATTGATAAAATCAAACGCAGTCGATGATAAATTTTAATTTTGGTCCAGTTAAATTTGGAATAAATATAAGCAAGAATGACACTTACTAATAGCGAGAACAAAAATGTCATCTTCACTCATTTCCTCCGTTAGATCTACATGTTTTCTCCATCCTTTATAAGAAGAATTTTTAAAAAAATCGTAACAAATGAGTGAATCTGACATCTTTGACATTTCCGGTAGCAATTGTTATGCACGATTATTTCTATATCTCAAATTTAATTGGACGAAAATTGAAATTTGAGACCAATTGTACTTGATTTTTTTAGTATAAAGATCAAAATTAAACGAATCTTCAGTTAAATTTGGTGTCAAAAAAATTTTGAATTAAATTTTTTTATAATTTTTTTTAAAAAAAATTATGGACTATTTTTGCAATTTGCTTAAAACTAAAACATAAATTTGAGGGTGCAATGTGTGATTCAGTGAACACTTGGGAAGTGATGGCATATCAGCCTTTTAAGTGAATACTATTTGGTTTTCACTCGAGTTTATTTTATTTGGGCAGCAAAAATTATCATTAGGAAATTGACAGCGTGCGGACGTTCGCATATGCGGACGCTTACGAGTATTTGGTAAAAAATTATAGTTTATTGGTAAATTGTTATAGTTCAATTATTATATTATCTTAAAATAAACTGTTACAATGATATGATAATTGAATTATAATAATTTACTAGGTTATAACAATTTACCACTAAATTATAACTTTTTACCAAATATTAATAAGCGTCCGCAGATGTTCGCATCCGCATACAGCAGAGGGGTCGTTATCATTACGATTGTGAACGAAATTAACAAACTGACAGTGCGGTCTAAATTAAGGCCTTCAAATAAATCTTCAATTCTCCAAATCTGAGATCTGACCCGTGGCTGGCGCTACGAGCATCTCCGGTTTTCTGAATTCAACTTTTTTTATTTTAAATAATTTTTTATTTTTTTAAAATTTTATTTCAATCGTTTAAAATACAGTACTTAAATTTCAAATTTTAAATTTGAGTTAATTAAAAATACATGTCAATTTTAAAAATTATGTAACAGTTTGAAACAGAAAGTTTGAACTCCATTTATTGATATTTGACTCGCTAAATACTAAATTATAATAAGTCATGCCCATTTTTTGGTCTCCGGGGCCAATGCATTATAATAATAAAAAATAAAAAAATATATTTATGGCAAGTTCAGGTTGAAAATAATAGTGAATATATTATAGCTTCCTATTTCACTATTCGGAAAATAAAACTTTAACTTTTGACAAATTAAATTAAAAAAAGCCCCTTGAAAATAATGCTCTAAAGATTGATTTGCACGTCGCCCCGTTCGTCACCCAACTGGAGCTCTTGCCTGGAGCCTCCAAAGACACAGCTTTTAAACATACGAGTTTTTGGAACTTTGCTTTTTTTTCTTTTTTTTAAAAAAATGTCCTTTTTATTAATTGGTTTAAAAAATTATGACTTTTTCTCTCGTATCTATTATATATATTTTTATAACCATTTTTATATCATATCAAATAACATATCAACTCACAATTATCACATTTTCTTTCTCTTTTCATTTTTATTATGTAGTTTTTTTTTTTTAATTATGAAAGGCAAAATGGGTATATAAACCAAAATCAAAATAAATATCATAAAACCATAAATTTTATATAAATAAAATGAAATTAAATAAAAAAATCTTCCCACCATAATCGCAAATTGCTAATACAAGAAAATTCTAACAAATGAATGAAAATTTTTAATTTTTGGAATGACTAGCATAATCGCAAATTGTATGAAGAGCTACAGCAGGAAAATGTCGAATGGGGCTTTAAAATGGAGTAATAAAATTAGAAATTGTATGACGAGCTAGAGCAGGAAAATGTCTAATAGAGATTTAAAATATAATAAAATTAGAAAACTCACGTGCACGAGGGCACGTAGCCACGTACCACTAGTTATAGGGGCCATAGGGCTCAAATCAGGAGGAGTCCGAAAAAATAAATGACCGACTTTTTTTCAAATAAATTAAAATTTTAATTTTATTCGAGAATATGAAGTATAAAAATAATTTTAAAAAATAATAATTAAATTAAATTGTTTTAAGTTATATAACATTGATATATTAAAAATATTACTAACACAAGAAAAAAAAAATTAAAAGTTCTTAACATTAGTGAAAAAGTGTGCATGAAAAAATGTATAGGATTGCATGTAATGGGTGTTAATATCGCGGGAAGAATGTATGTGATGTTTTGCGAGGATGAAAGAAAATATGTGAAAAGTGTGTCTAGAGAGAATTTGTAAAAATTGTGAGTGTGTTCATCCGTCCAGTTTTTTAAATATTGATTGAAAAATAAACCAAAAATATAAGTTTTTTTAAACATAAATTTTCTCTCTCTACCTATTATTTTTACATACCCTTATATCACATTTATATCTTATCAAACATCACATCAAATTACAACTATCACTCTTTCTCTCTCCATCACTATCATGTAATTT
>JAOTQG010119782.1:0-10822 GCA_025631175.1 Iris virginica | reverse complement strand
AATAGATGGAAAGTAAAATTAAAGTAGTGTGATATGTGTGATATTTTGGGATGAAATTTGATTCGTGATCGCATATTTTCCGTATTCACGATATTTCCGTATTCCACGAAATGCGATTCGTGATCTAGCCCTTAGTCAGGTAGAAGATTTGAGATATTTTTAAATAGAAATAATTTTAATAGGGAGCAGTTATTTAGAAAGTATACAAGTGCTAAGTATAATACACAATTACATATAATACACATATTTTAAATATTTTACTAAATTTAAAACACTAGTATTCCTAATTTATCCCTCCCCAAGATTCTCATAAATTATTTTTCTAATTCATATTTTTCCCTTCTTTCTTCTTCTTCTTCCTTCTCACTTATTAAAAATTATGCGACATTCAATTTATCAAGCCACGGCTACTAAGCTATGACAATCTATAATATAAGATCAAGTAGCTTTTCACTATTCAATGAACTATTCATGAAAGTGACAATTCCAACAGTAGCACCCCTTTAAATTCCTTTCCAAGTTTCTTGCTTTTACTTCCTTTCTCCTCTATTTGATTTTTCTGTTTTTTGAACCGCTAACTTAAAAGAAAAGAAGAAAAAAAAATAAGGGACACAACAACCTGCTCACGAAAAGGAGGGTAGCATTACTAAACTAGGGATAGGATTGAAAACAGGGCTGATTGATGATTTGTTGGTCAGAAAGATGATTACGAACATGGGAGAAATGGTTGTTGCTAGCCTTGTATATGTAAATGCTATTATATTATTGTTTTCATTTTTAGTTTAAGATCTGATCCTAATGTTTGTGGTCAAGTGTATAACAATTTCCACAGAATTCACAGTGCTCTCCCCAAATGCCTCAAGAATAATAAGAAATTCGTTGATTCTCATGATTCGAGAAAAGCAAAAAATACAGTGATTAGGTCAAAAAGTTTTTAAGTTTTATGCTTTAAAATAAAATAAGTTTATTTATATTAGTGTCTTAAGTATTTAAAAAATTAGTAATTATTCTGTAATTTTTATTTAAAAGGGTATAAAAGACTTTTTAACAAAGGTCAATTTTGTCATAAAATTTTATGTATTAAATTTAGTAATTATGTACTTTATAAATAACGGTCCTATTTTAATAATAATAGAAAGATAGTGAAAAATTTAGGTTGTGTTTGAATGAGTGATTTATTAATTTGATTTTTGAATTTGTGTAATGATTAAAGTAAAAAGTAAGAGAGATAGATAAAAAAAATTATGGGACTAATGAAAGAGAAAAGTCAAAAATTAAAAATTATAGATAAAAATTATACTTGGGCCAATGTCATTGCTCTTCAATTTTCCGTCTTTAAAATTGGGCCAAAAGTGCCTAAAGAAGGTCCAAACTCCAAACTTCTCCAGGAAAGCCACCGGAAACCCAAGCATGGGCCTCCGTTATTTTACTTGAAAATCTTCCAATTCCCATTCCCGAAAGCTCCCACCATAAATTAGGGTTTCAAAATCCCCGCCATTTCTGACTCTCCCCTCAGTTCAATGGAAGAAGAGAACAACCCCGAAACCCCAATCTGTTCAAAACCAAGCCCTAACGGAGCTCCTTCCTCCGGCGCTAACACCCCATCCCCGTTAAAACCGCCGGTCAGCGCGGAAGACTTCATACTATCCGTGGCGTCCAACTTTGCTTGTCAGCCTCTCCAGTATTCCGATCACAATGTATGGGGTGTGCTTACTGCCATCTCCTCCAACGCCCGTAAGCGTCGTCAGGTTATCACTTTTTTCTTTTGATTTCCTTTTTAACTTCTTTTTTGTTTAATAATAATATTTGTTCTTTTTTCAAAAAAAAAATTATTTGTTCTGACCTCGCAATTTAAGCTGTAAAATGGTTGACTTAAGAGTGGTATTTTTCTATTTTGAACATAACTGTGTCAAATTGACTGTTATATGTAGTTGAAAAGTAATTTACTTGCGTTTCCTTCATAAAATGGGCAACAAATTGACTTTTAATTAGAGAAGTTAAGACTGTTTTAGCAATTCTTTGATAACTATAGAATGGGCAAGCTTCATTTTGTACTTTTATTTTATTTGTACATAATGCTCCAGTTACTTCAGCAAGGAGTGTGTTGGTTGAAAAAAAGATTGAGACTTGTGATGATTCACATAATTATATCATAACAAACGCTCAGAAGGAGGTGCTGATTGATAAATGCAAATTAAGTAAATTCATTAAAAAGTTAACTCACTGAAAAAATAGAACTGATTTTCTGGCCCTGGTAAGCTTCTTTCTTATTGGTGGTTGGTAGTTGCACTCATTTGAGGGCTGAGGTAGTATTTCAATGGAAGGTCTTTCCGTCCTTCATTGATTTTCTTTTTGGACTGTTAAAATATTAATGAAGATGATACCTGTTGGTCTACGAGAACTTGCTGAATTTTGTGCGGAAAAGACTTTCTGAATGGGGTAAAAGGCAGCATCCATGTGTTTGTTCATTACTATTCTACTGTTGATATTTTGTTTAAGTGCTCATTCTCGGTACATGCTTTCTGTTTTGAAGTTGACTAATAAGAAAGTTGGTGATCCAGGGAATAAATATGCTTTTGACTTCCGATGAACATGTCATTGGCCGCACTACTGCTGATACACGCTTCCAGATTTTATCAAACCAAGTTAGTCAAAAACATTGCAAAATATATAGGAAGAGGGCTGATGCTGAGGATGTGGAGCATCAATCCCTATCCGGGACATCTGCCTTCATAAAAGATATTAGGTGGTATTGTTGTGGGGTTCTTTTAGTCTGTAATTAAGAGTGTTAGCTCCTAACATGGTTTGGGTTTTCTGCAGCACAAATGGGACCTATCTAAACTGGGAGAGGTTGACTAAAAATTGCCCAGAGTCTAAACTCCAGCATGGAGACATCATATCATTTGCTGCACCCCCTCAACACGGTAAAGTGAATGGTCATATCCAGTTTTCGTATTTTGTTTTCCCCTGAATATCGTACTGTTAAAAGACAAGGTCTTTCTGGCTGCAGATATGGCATTTGCATTTGTGTTCCGAGAAGTTCTCAAACCCACTTATATAGCAGATGGCGCACCTTTAAAGCGGAAAGCAGGTATTTTCAGGAGAGGCATCAGGTTCTGTTGGTATATACTCGCACACCGTTGTTATTGTTCATAACTGGTGACTGCAGAATAGTTATTGACATACAAATAGAATACCCTTGAGAAATTGCAGTCTATTCCCAAATACCCTTATCCGCCAAAAAAGATGTACCTAGGAGAAGAAGTTTGTTTTTGCTTGGGTTCCTTAACTTCCCTAGTTCCCTTGCTTTTGTGAGTTAATCGTAATTTCTTTTTATGGTGTGCATTTTGGAGTTCTCCCTTCTCTTATGGGCTATTATATTGTTGTTTGAAGCGGAGTTTGGCTCTGAGAGCAAGAGACAGAGAGGAATTGGGATTGGTTCCTCTGAAGGTCCTATTTCTCTTGACGATTTTCGAAGCCTTCAAAGATCAAACACGGTATAACTCAACTTTAATAATTTCTCTTATCTGAAACGCATGATCCTATGCTTTTTCCTCTTTGGTAAATATCTAAAATTTATGTATCCAACCATCGCAGGAACTACGGAAGCAATTGGAAGATCAAGTTGTGACCATTGATTCATTGCGCAGTGAAAATCGCGCAGCCATCGAGCGTCATGAAATAGTACTGCTGCATCGAGCTTCTATAATGTTATATTATATTATCATAGTTTGCATATGATGTTAGTGAATTAGTTGGCATTGAGTGTGGTGCATTTGTCAAAATAACTTGTCCTTGTGGTAAATGTGGTTTTTCATGCATTTGAGATGCATCTGTTGCTGAAAGGTTCTTCATCTGCAAATCTATCCGAATGTCCTTAATTAGCTTCAGCTGCCCTAACCTTATTTATTCCACCAAGAGACTCATTCAGTTTAGTTTCTAATAACAATTTTCTTTATGAGCTTTCGGATCCTTTAAAAAGTTGAGCCTCCTTGCCCTCTCTATTTCCTTCAGTGTTCCATGCCTCCTTGAACATGTTCTTGTAGTGTTTCTTTGTGTACTTTCATTGTGGATCAAGTTGTATCTAAACTCTACTTTCTGTGTACATATCTCAATTGAGATAGATAGATATATATATATATATATATATACACATATAGAAATATTAGTTTTTAAATTGCATGGATTATGCTAATTCACTGATGTGTCAGATTTCGGATTCATTCTCTCTTTTAACTTTTTCATACTAACTACTGATCAGTGTGTCCAACTTGGCTGTTTCTTTTTCCCTTGCATCCAGTTCAGCCGGCATTCCTCTGCCAATAACTTGGCTGACGTAGCTGCTTCATTCTGCAGGAAAAGAAAGATATCAAAGAGTCAGTTTCAAAATCATACCTTGATCAACTAAAGGAGTTGCAGTACATACTCGAAGAAAAGCAGAAGGAAGTGACGGAAATCAATAGAATATCTGCTGAGCAAAAACATGCTATTGTTGACCTTAATGAAAGACTGAGTGCATCTATGCAGTCCTGTACTGAAGCAAATGAAATCATAGACAGGTAAGGTATGCCTTATTGTGCAAAAAGTACTGATATGGTGACAAAATGGGATAGGATTTTGGATGCAAGAATCAGTTGGCAATTGTTCATTGGTCGTGTTGTTTCCACCACTAACTGATAGAGCCTATTGTTTTTAACCAATTAACAATTGCCAGCATGTTCCGTCTCCGATTAATTTATATCTCATTTTGTCACCTTAACATTGTCCGGTCGCAAAATGAACACCATTCAGTGCTTTTTTTTATCATCTGCATCTCACCTTGTTGCTTTTATGTGAGCGGCACTGTTCTGTTTGGCCTGTGTTCTGCGACTGCATTAATATATGTTCTACTTGCCCAAAAAGTAATACTTTCTTTATTCAAAATGAGCGTCCTCTTTTACTCATGATAATTAACAGGGACACTCATTATTGGAAGGATGGAGTGATAATCACATTGGTTTATTTGTCCTCAAATATTTAATTTGTCATTTTTAGCCTGGAAAGATTTCTCATGTCTCAGCTAAATCCATTCTTACTGGGATGGTAGCAATTTTTTCCCATTTACAGTGACCTACTGAGCACATATGCTGTAGGTTTAGTTTGAAGCCTTTAGGTTCATCGTTAAAGAACTGCACTTTTCCGCTGAATGCCATTAAAGTCTACCACAGTGGCTTTGTGGGTTAGATTATTCTGTGTTTTCTTCCTTAAATTGGAAACAAAAAACAATAATGTTATTCATATGTTGCAGATTCATGATCTGCTTTTGACATAGTATTAGGAAATTGTATAAGACGTAAGATAACAATTTAGTCATTTCTTTCCCTTGTTTAGCCAGAAAGCATCTATAGCTGAACTCAAGGCTCTATTGGATGAAGAGAGAGATCAGAGAAAAGAGGAGCGAGAAAAGGCTGCGGTGAACTTGAAAGCCTCAATACAGAGAGTTCAGGCTGAAGCTCAAGAGGAGTTGAACCGACTCTCTGATGCTTCCCTCAAACGAGAAAATGAGCAGCAAGAAATTATAAATAAGCTTCAGGTCTGAAAGGAAATCAGATGTTGATGGCATTCTTTTATTCTCGTGAAACATAAGTTTATAGAAAGAATGAAACTTATCATGTTTGCTGTTTTCAGGAATCAGAAAAAGAAAGGTGTCTATTAGTGGAAACGTTGAGATCCAAATTGGTATAAACCTTCACCTAGGACTTCAATGGAATATGAGTAATGCTACAGCCATCAAATAAGTCCGCCAAAAGTGCACAAAAAGCTTTGTTGGCACATTTCAATTGGGTCAAAAGAATTTAGGGATAGGGTCCGCAAAATTTTAGTTAAAAAAAACTAAGCCAACAAGACCTTTTGTGCATTTTTGGTGTATTTCTTTGCTAGGTCTAGCATTAGTCATGGAATATATTGTTCTTGTCTTGAAAAACTATATCATACTTTCTCTTTCAAACAGGAAGACACACGGCAGAAATTGGTTATGGCTGATAACAAGGTTCGTCAGCTTGAAGCCCAACTTTCTGAAGAGAAACTTGCTTCGAGTAATGGTAGAAAGGTATGCATGCCTTTGGCTTCATAAACAAGATATTACTCTTGTTCATGTTGTATTTTCAGATGCTTATGAACTTGTTTTGCTGTAACGCTTTACAGATGGTAGAAGAATTGGAGCATGAAGCAAGAAGACTGAGAAAAGAACTTGAGAGTGAAAAGGTAGGGATGGCGATACAATTGTATCTCCTTAATTTCTTATGATGATGTGAGCTTCAGTTACTGTTCCTTCGTATCCTCCTTCCTACTTGGCAGAGTGAAAAATCATATTTTCCACATTGCTGAGCTAATATGAGACTAAGAATAATGGATGGGTATACCTTTTTTTTACTTGGGGACTTTTTGTAAATCATTGATTTAATATGAATGGGTTCAAGTTTACAATGGAACGCATGCTTCACGGTATCTGATGTATACCTAATGTGATACTACTTTTAGCAATTCTGCCTTCACTTTCAACTATCCTTTTTATTTAATATTTTTTTCTCTTTTCTAATGTTTTAACTCAGAATGATGTAAATCTGATTAAGCTCCTTTTGCTAAAACTAATATTGATGCACTCGGTTGGCCTAAATTGAGGTTCTTTCTTTCTGTTTAGCAGGCAGCTCGGGAAGAAGCATGGGCGAAGGTTTCCGCCCTTGAACTTGAAATAAATGCCGCAATGGCAGACCTTGATTTTGAGAGGCGTAGGTTAAAAGCCGCTAGGGAAAGAATTATGCTTCGGTAAGATATGACTAGCCAAATAGCAAATGCAAGTTACTGGCATTTTCACTACTCTGAACTGTTTTTAGTTTTTACCCCCTGAAGACCCCCCCCCCCCCTCCCTAATCTGTGTGGCTCAGAATTTTAGACAGGGTCAAAGCACCTTTATAAGTTTTTAACATCACAAGTTTCACCTATTACTAAAATAGAGGAGGGGTTGATTGGAAGCCCCATCACACTTTTTTTGAACTTCCAAAGGTCCTCTAACTTGATTTTAGAATGTAATCGTCGACTATAAAATGACATGAGCTTTTGTAATATAGGAAGGCAATAATGTATTTTGGTTCCCAGAAGTATACCACGAATCTCACTTGTGGAATATATTTTTCCATGTAGGAACAACTACCACTATAGAAAACTTGCCAAATTTGCATATTCTTAAAAGTTTAAAACATAGTACAAATTACTGAACTTTAATGAATTGTTATTATAAGAAAAACACTGATGATCTGTGCCGTTTGTCCTTGTAGTAGTATGAAGAAAAGGGTATACAGCGAGAATTAGTGTCACTAGTCACTATTAAACATTCTTTTTCTACGGTATAATTTAAAAGGAAATTTACAATGTTGTGTTGCCTTTGTACAAGTTCATTGCTACTGGTGATGAAAGTCGTCAGAATAATAGAATTTGATCAACAATTAAGTCCAGACACCAACTGATGGACCACTGTGCAGGAAAGATACGGGAGTTGTATGTACTTGTTCATTTGTTCTTTTCATATTCAAAATTCACTTAACTTTTGAGATATATGACGTGATAAGAATCCTTAGGAACATCTTTTTAAACATAAACAAAATTAAAAATCACTGTCAAAGAAAATGTATTTTGTTTGAAATTAGCACATACATTTACTATGCATAATTTGGATTAAGCTTGTTGATGCTCACATTTAATGACACTCATTTATGAGTTATTTCACGGGCTTTTTGTTGTTTCGAATTTCAGAGTTAGGTTTTCTTTGCATTGATCCAAGTAGTAGTGGTTTATATGATGTCTTTATCATGCAGGGAAACACAACTTCGGGCTTTTTATTCTACAACTGAGGAGATATCTGTTCTGTTTGCAAAGCAGCAGGAACAGCTGAAATCGATGCAGCGGACATTAGAAGATGAGGAAAATTACGAGAACGTATCAGTTGATATAGATCTGAATGTAGACAATGGAACTACGAATAGATTGCTTGTTAGAGGACAAGGAACTCTAGAACATCCAAGCAATAGTGTTGTGGTAGCATCAGCCTCTGGTACTTCCGTCAATAGACACCGTATTAATCAAGTTGAGATTTCAAGTGATGAGACCAGTGATACAGAGGAGCACGATTGTGGTATCAGAAACCAAGGCAATGGCGAAGAAACCCAGGAGGCTGAGTTTCCTAGTGCTGACCCCCATGTTGCTAAAGGAGCATTTGGATCTGACATTGATGGGGTAGAAACAGCCCCTATTATGGAAGGAGATACTGTTGGAACTGAGCGAGTCCTTGACACTGAGAGTCAGGGGCTTGATCGGAATATTGATTTGAACCAGTTAGCTGGGGATACAATGCAAATTGATGAAGATACTTCCAGGCAAGAAGAAAGGGACCAAATGGTTGGGGGTGACAATTTGCATCATTCTCAATCAAACAACCCAATTGAGAACCAAAATACAATGGAAGAAGAAACAGAAGTTGGAGACACAATCAGAACAGCTGACCTTTTGACTTCCGAAGTTGCTGGGAGTTGGGCTTGTAGTACAGCTCCGTCAGCCCACGGAGAGAATGATTCACCAGGAAGTAGAGACAACAACGAGGAAGGCTGTGGAGCTTTGCAGGACTCCGTTAATGCAGTGGCAGAGAGTCAAACTGGTGCCAGAAGGAATTACGAACATGAAGTACTGACAGAGATGATTGGAATTGTTGCTCCTGAGATGAGACACCAGTTCAGTGGTGCTGTTGGGAGTGAGTGTGACCAAGGTGGGGATGAAAAGGCCGTGGCTTCTAACTCAGATACTGAAGAAGGTTGCACGGACACTGATGATGACAAGGGAGTAGGTAGTGGAGGTGAATCTGATGATGAGGCTACTGGTGGTAATCGAGCAACTGAGGATAAGAAGTCAGATGATGCCATAGATGAAGATGACGATGATGAAGCTACCGAAGAAGATTCTCTTGGATAACCTGCAAGTGGTGATCTATGGAGGATATGTGGATGCAAGGGATGCTATATTTCAGGAAAGGGGCAAGGATATTGTTGTTGTAAATTGAAGAGCCTCAATTGAGTTCAGTTGATTGAGAGGAGCCCAAGCAGATATCACTTGAATATATAGCATGTGTATAGTTCCAACTTTTTGTAGCTAACAAGGGACATATCAGATGTACATAAAAGTTGCTTTGCCCAAATTACAAGGATTGCTGTTACTGAGCCATTTTTGTCACTATTGGCTACTGAAAGAATGGTTAATGCTGCTGGGTCGTCCATATCCAATTTAGAAAGATCAACATGTTAGAACCAAGGAATTTTTGCGTCTTCTTTTGCTGTTAGAAAGAAACATGGAGTCTAGTTAAGGTGTTGAATGCATTTGATTTGATCTATCTGCTTCATTCAATCAACCTTCGATAAAAAATCGTTAGGAACAAATGGGAGATAATGATGTCTCGAAAAACTTGATTTGATGGGCTATCCAATTCTCTAATACTTGACTCAGAAAAAAATCAATTTGATTTTCGAATGACTTATTAGTTGAGTCCGGAAATATTAACAAATTAGAATCGAGTACAAAAATAATTGTAAACTTGAGTAAGATACCATATTGATCTGTACAATTCGACTCGATGATTTCATGTTCAACTCGAACTCAGCTATCCTCGACCAATTCAATTCATTTACAGCTCCAATGGAGGAAAAAAATTTGACATTTATTTTCGGATGAAAATAAACTATTTCTAGATACATATTTTCTCTACTTAACTTGAGAATGATGTTTTTGAATTTAGGCATGGAATGTTGGGAACAGGCGTGCAGTGGTGTGCAATTTCTTTCTCTGGACGTTATTATTGCAATAGGGGAGGTGGTATTGTAGTGAATAGCGAATAGTGATGGAGGGTATGACCATAAGAGTGGGACGTTTACGAATATTAGAGGGGTGCAATTGATTACAATTTGTATTATTTGAGTAGCAAATAGCATAGATTCCTAATTTGATTTTTAGGGGAGAAATGGTGGTGGTGTGGTGATGAATTTTGGACCACTTTGGGAGATCCATGAGTTTATTCACTTATTGTATATTTTTGACTTTCAGTGTCAAAAATAAATTTTTTTTTCGAGAGTTTGAGGATCGGTATGGTGGCGTATATTCAATTCATGCTGTTTAATGGTTGTATGTTAGAATCTCATAAAATTAGGAGCTAGAAATTATAGGAAAGAAGGAATATATATTTTTAAAAAAATTTTTTTTTGCCCCAATGGAGCATGAGAAGTGATCGAACCTGAGACCTTACATATTGTAAAGTTGAGCTCTACCACTGAACCACCCCTTAGTTCCCTAAAGAAGGAATATATCATTGTAATTTCTCTTTACACCTTACCTCTAGCTTTAATTTATTTCGATCTTTTATATTTGCGGAGGGTACAAGTCCGTCTTTGAGTATATGCGGGGTGCTTGACCACATAGAACCTCCAAAATTATGGAGATCCAATTAATTTTTTTGAATCTGATTATTTATTTTAATTTTATTTAACTAGATACATAATATAAAAAAATAAGAGAGACATCGATAAATTGATTTAAAATTTTGTACTCACTCCTTTCTAAAATAACTGTCTTTTTTTTTTCTTTTTTTTTTTTGAAATGTGTTCAAAGAAACATTCGCTTTTTTTGGACCTGCCATCTTTAGCGCCGGAGTTTTTGGCACAAAACATGAAAACCAAACAAAAAACATAAGTTTTTAAAACACATGTTTTCTCTCTCTACCTACTATTTTTACATACCCCTATATCACCTT
>JAOTQG010119771.1:0-10824 GCA_025631175.1 Iris virginica | reverse complement strand
CTCTCTCTCTCTCTCTCTCTCTCTCTCTCTCTCTCTCTCTCTCTCTCTCTCTCTCTCTATCTATCTATCTATCTCTCTCTCTCTCCCAAACCCACCCACACAAATACACACACTTAAGAATATCAAAGGAGTACTACTTTTAAGTTTGACCCGCAAAGCAAATTCTACCTTTCTGTTGTTTTAGCGTCGACTTAAACGCATATCCAACAAGTCCTCAATTTCATGCCTTTAGTTTTTCCACATCTAGCTCTAGTCTTAATTTTCTTTGAACATTCTAATTGAACTATTCTTCTAATTGAATTATACTAAAATTTCATTGACTTCCATTGTCACTCCTTTAGGGACCGAGGGAGTACATAACAGATAATTGTACAAAAGGAACGATAAATCTAGCAAAAGAAGTACGCAGAAGTACCAACATTTTAACATATTTGATGCCCGATCTCTTGATGAATGTTTAGGATTGAGAGTCACATTAAGAATTGATTCGTAGTAGTAACTTTTAATTTCTAGGGGTATTACAGTGATGATCGGAGACGACGCATGAATCATGATAGCCAAGATTAAAAGTAATTGAAACTGTTACTTTTCTTGTAATCTTAATTTCTAATTTAATTTGTGACATGATGATCATCTAAACAGGAAGGATAGCTTCATTACCCACAGAGCATTCTGTGATGCATTAGCAGAAGAAAGTGCCAGGCTCTCTGCTGCTGCTGCTGCTGCAGCAGCATCATCATCACCAAACCCTAATAATATTAATTCCCAATCTTCTTTCACCAATATTATTGATCATCATCAACAACACTACCAAAATAACCCACCTCCTCCTCCTCTTTTCCCTAATTTCTCACCTCATCACCATATATCCCTCCTCCCTAACTGGGACCCACCCCAAAACCCTAACCCTACCCCCAATAACAGCATAAACACCTGCAGCAACATCAAGACTGAAAACATTCATCTCCCACCTCCTCCTCCTCTATCTTCACAATTTTACCTGCAAGAACCACCACCACCACCACCACCCTCATCAAGCTGCTGTACTACTACAGACGGCCCACCATTAACCCACGAGAATTTCAGCACGTCAGCGCCCTTCCTCCACGTCAGCAGCACGCAGTCCACGCCAGCAGCAGCACACATGTCGGCCACCGCTCTTCTCCAGAGGGCCGCGACAGTTGGCGCGCAGCCGGTGGGTCACGTGCCCTCCGCAATGATGATGATGGGGGAGATGTCAGCAGCAGGTGGTCACGTGGGCAGCAGCACCGCCGGTATATCGACGGAGTACTTGGGCTTCGCGACGGGAAGCATGGCCGCCACGTGGCAGAAAAGCGACCGGTTGACCAGAGACTTTCTTGGGTTGACTGGGAATGGTGGGGCCGGAGGAGGAGGGGAAATTCATCATCATCATCATGATGTTAACGTGAACGTGAGGAGGAATCTGCTAACGTTCACGAGTGGCGTAGAGTTCCCCCCAGCCTATGACCGTGACCACTCACTACTGTTGTTGAAGAAGCCCCATGGGTTTGGTTTCGCTGAGCAGCCGCCTCGTCCCCCTCCCCCTCCTCCCTCTGAAACCTGGGGGAACTGTTGAAAACTACGGTTTTACCCTCCTCCCATAGGAGGGTACGATTGGTAATTCCTCATGTATGCTTGGAAAGTGCTCTGCTTAATGACATATTTACCCTCTACGAAGAAAGAAAAAAAATCCCTAAAATTAAAACCATGGGTTTATTTATATTTACCTTCCTCTATATATTTCCGTCTCATAGTTAATTTACTTTTTTATCATTTACTTTTTCGGAAGAAATTGCTGTTTATGAGTTAGAAATGTGTTGGAATACAACATATATATTTATTTTTTTTGCCAATTGATGCATTAATTTTTGTGTTTAAAACTTTATCTCAATCATTAGAAAAATAATCTCAAAATTTTAGTATACGTATCATTTTTAAAAATTATGACACTGAAGATAGACACATTATTTGACATAAAAAAATTCTGATTTCAAAAAATGATTTTGACTACTACCGATTTAATTTTTAAATATTACTCGCTCCATTATTCAAATGAGTGTCATCTTTTAATTTTTTTAAAAAAAATTTATGAACTTGAACCTTCAATTGGTGCGGATATACATCCAAAATTCAATTTCCGTTTGATAAAAATGAATTTTCGTCGAAGTAATTAGATCCTACTTATGTCTAAATAAATTTACTTCGATCACGTGAATTTTACATTCTTTTTTTTTTACGGGATTATTAGTTAACCATACTAGTAAACATCCCAAGGCAGCAGTTTTAGGTCGGAAAATAAGGACTCGTCTCATCAATTAGTATTGGTACTCTTAACCCTTTTTTTTTTTTTGGCAGCCTTGATTCAAATTTGTTATGGTTGCTTTGACATAATAATTCTTGCTCACTCAAAAAAAAAAAAAAAGGAAATTATAAAGGTTGGACATCTACAAAAATTTGAATTTTCAAGATGAGGTTCTTTTCCTCGTCACCTCTCAGAGAGAGAGAGAGAGAGAGAGAGAGAGAGAGAGCATTTTATAATCATTTATTGCTTTAGGAACAATCTAGTAAACATAAATCCTACCATAAATTGAGGAAAATCATCAGAAAATGGTTATATCTCATTACAAAGTCTAATTCTTTTTGAAAAATGCTGGAATATACCGCCTATGTCAATCGCAAAATCAATCGCACGCTTTACAAATTTATATTTCAATGATAAAGTATAAATTCATAAAACGTGCAATTATTTTTTAAATTAATATAGACAATATATGTATCACGTCTCATTGTTGTCATCGGTCAACTATGTGGAGGAGTCATTTTCCCATAAAATTTAAACGTTGCTCTTCCTGCAACTACAAACTACCATAGTTCCTTCTCATACTTGCTCACGCACCATGTTGAGCTTGAACTTCATCTTCTATATATATATATATATATATATAGGTATATATATATATATATATTTGCAATTGTTGGTTTCTAATTTACGTTTTTACTTTTGTTTTTTGTCCCTAGGTGGTTCCCTTCCTATTGCTTGTCAACAACCGCAGTCAACAAGCAAGAGAACCACCTCGGAACAACAACAAGAACATAAATTAGAAACCGACAAACTTGCAAAAAGAGCTAAAGGCAAAGCTCAATCTCCGAAATTGCAGATTTCAGCAACCAGTGGAGAACCTCCATCAAAGTTGCACCAACTGCAACGATGAGCACTATCGGGTACTGTGCAGCACGATGCAACATTGCTGGCTGTAGTTGCTGCACAAGATCCATGAGGATGAGGTGAACAAGGTGCGTAAACACCATGAGAAAGAACTGGAGAAGCTGCAACGACAGATTATACACCAATTACAGGTGCAGCAATACAAAGAGGAGCATCTAAATTTCTGGGTATGATTTCTCCACCTCATCTTTCAACTTGGTTTTGAAAGCGGGACAAATCACCATAAGAATCAAGATAATGCATAATAAAACTGCCCTAAATAGAATGGTGTAAACTATGCACAAAACAAATCGAGGTGATTATGACAAGCTCAAATCGGAGTTACTGCCAATTTAGCGCATAATAACATGTTTAAAGAAGAATGTAATAGATTTGCTTAATAAAACACTAATAACTGTCATAGACTCGTAAAATCAACGTCCTGTATCTTATACTGTGCTTTCACGTGAATGCCTCATTATTCAGAATAAGTCCTCAAGTCTACGACTGCAAATTATTTGAGCATTAGCAGATTTTCAGTGTAAAAGGAACACCCAATTTAGAAATCTTAAAATGGAGGAAGTGTTGTTAATATTCGGTCTTCATAACTTGGAATATATTTTTGAAAGTTAAATTGCTGCATTCCCAACCAAAAGAGTGACCACAAGATAACAAAAAGAGATACTCCCAAGTTGGTTGCATTGGAATTGTATGGCACTCACTTTCTAAACTCCAATTTCAGAAAGAAGTACAATCAATTCCGAGAAATTCTTTTCCCTCCTCACTCTTTTCCCTGCAGTACTAAGAAAAAAAGACGGATAAATTCAAAGCAGTCTAGCCTTTTCTAAAGCGGGATACAGAGGTTTGTGAACCCTAAACCCTTTGGTAAGCGTGACCATAAAAGGTTCACTAAGAGGTTATTTCTGTCACTCCGTGTACGCCTGCAGGGGAATTGTGTGTGTGTGTGTGTGTGTGTGTGATAGATAGTGGTGGTCCGGGGGATAGTGGAGGTGGTGGGCAGTAGCAAAGATCAAAAGGAAAGAAAGGAGGGAATTAAAGAGAAAAGAAGATGAGAAAAACCAAAGAAGGAAAAAAGATAATGTCAACGGTTATGAAAAAAAATATGCTGAACCAACCTTTAAAAGTGTTTAAAATCACAAAAATTGTAATGAGTCCTCTTTTCCCTCTCAAATTCTGTGCTATGTCCCCATATGCCAGCCTTTGGTTGGCAACTATACTGACAAACTAACTCTTATTCTTTGATATGGATAACATCACTACCTTTTATACTGCCAACAAAAGTAGACAAATTAAATACACCAAAGGAAATACAAGCGGTGTATCTCATAGTGCAGTTTAGAAGGATACATTCTACATGTGGCTCGGGTAAAACCGAGTATAGAAGGGTAGTAAGACATGAAACCTTTACTCCCAAGTCTGATCTCAACTCATTTTTGGACCAATCACTTTGTACTTCTCTGTTGGGTCTAATAAACTGACACATCAATATTCATTATGTCCCAATCCAGAAGCAAAAATCATAACGTGAACCACAATAGTTCCTACCTAAATACCATTCTTGTGAGAAGTTGGTAATGCATGACCCAATGGAACAGGAAGATCCAAGAAGCATAAAGTGTGTATAATTCTACAGTTAAAAGTATATTCAACATGTGTGTGTGTGTGTGAGAGAGAGAGAGTACATGTGACATAACCTAAAATTAACAAAGGAAAAGTATATGCAGCATCTATATGGGAGAGAAAAAGAGCGGTGTGTGCGTGTGTGGTCCTAGGGATTAATGAAAGAAGGGAGCTGGGTATTATGGTATATCCAAAGCTTTTAGAAAGTACTATATCTAAGCTGCAGGCTTAACAATACATACTGTTTGCCTACTACAAAAGATCACATCTTCCTTTATTTTCCCTCTGAACCACAACCAGACAAACCAAAAGCTTCCCTCCTATTACAGTCTCTCTCTCTCTAGGAGACTTGCTTACATATCTCATCCTTCAGCAGGGAATCTCATCTCCACATGCCTACCTTTTCTTCTTTTCTTCTTCCTTCCAATTCCCAATAATTACCAAACCTTCTTTCCTATGCTTTTCTCTCTTTTTCCCTACTACTGCAAATCCCATGTAGTGCCCTTCTTTTGAACAAAGCTCTCTGAGATGCGAAATTCAGTAACTGAAGTCGTAAGACGTTTCAATAGCCTCTTACAATCACCACCTTCATACATCATTTAGTTTATCTTTAGGCACATCATTCTAACATGTTCCATCATGTTTTACTTTTCCGTATTCTCAAAAGGTAATTAGTACCACTATAATCATCTACTAACCCAAGAAGAACCACAAGCGCTATCTAAAATAAAAGCAAAAGACACCCCAGAAGACCCACAACAATTACAAGACAGGCGCCTTTCTTATGCTGTGGTCAGAGGAAAAGTGCCGTGGTTCCTCAACATATTAGAAAGCCGTCATAAGCACTTGAATAAGCTGATTCTATGTGCCCAATAATCTCACCCTTGTGATCAAATGCAGCAAGCACCAGGCATACGTAGATTTGAATGCAACTACATATATATTTCACCACGGGGCTGGATCGCAATACAAGCCCACTACCCACCTCAATCCTAAATGAAATAAACATCACTTTGTCTAGTCTACAAAAGTACTATTCAATGGAGTGCTGACAACCCAGTAACTTCTAAAGTGTAAACAAGAGTAAAATGTGAATCATATGTACCATAGTTCGAACACTTCAACTTATCATACTATCATCATAGTGTTAGAATAATCTCAGTAGTTGGATGTACATACAATGTCTGATGATATGTGAAACACGTTGAACAGAGTCTTAACTCACATGCCACAGCGAACAAAGAAGTTTCTGCTCGGATGCAAACCAACGGATAATTTCAAGACCACTTCATGGACCACTTCTTAAGATCAACTCAATGTCAATAGATGTCTTATCCCACCAGCGCTTTTGCCCCTTCAAACTTTAACTCCCAAATATTGATCCAACACATTCTTAAATGCCTGTGACCAGGAATAAATGCACATTACATTTGTACTTCAATTTCAAAAAAAGAAACTGTGCTCAACAAAGAGTGGTTTACCAATGAGTTAGTGTACACGTCATTATAATCTTAAAAGTAAGGAAGTCGAAAAGGATATTTCAGTACTGGAAAAGAAAAAACTGGGCCATGAATATGATGGAACTGAATGGTAGAAAAGACGATGCATTTGGAGCAAGGTGGTCCAGTTGCCTGTTAAAACATTAAAACCTAATAATTACCTCTTCCGACGAACAGTTAAATCATGTTAAGTTTTATAACTCCATAAAGTTTGGATGCAACTTAAGATTTGAATAAGGGTGATCATGTACTGATCACAACATCTTGGAACGTAAATGCTTCTGGAGCCAGCAATTTTCAACTCCGAAAATATACAAGACATGTCTAATAAATAACTTGGTCAAAAATTTCAATTGAGGAAACCATTGCTGATCATCAGTGGCTAATAACTTTGGATAACTATTTGTATATATAATCTATATATATATATATATATATATTATATAGGGAGGTGTTCGGCTGCGAACCCTCCTTATTTGCGAACTTGCGAACCGCTTTGGACCATGAAATTTATAACTATGAACCATGAAATTTGATAACTGTGAGCCATGAACTTTATAACTGTGAACCATGAAAAGTCAACTAAGAACCATGAAATTTGTTCATAGTGGTTCGCAAGTTCACAACTAAGGAAGGGTTTGATATTGATCGGCTTCCTATATATATATATTTATATTTATTTATACTTTGGATGACTATATGCTCTTGAGAGATTAAACTTTCTATGTACCACAAAACTTAAATAAAAAATATAATGACTGATAACAGGCAGCATTCCACAAGTCAATATCAACTTAATTTTCAGGAATCTTTCTACCATATTTTTTCTGTAAATGAGTTTTCATATCGGAGAAACAGCACAACCTTATAGAGTGATTTATCAAAACGATTGTGGTTTGCAAAATCAGAAATTTATCAAAATTATAACCAGTTGGAAGATAATCTTATGATTGAGAATATTGCAAATACGCTATCAGCAAAAACCACAAATGTGGTATATTGTAGAAACACTAAAAGCAAGAGATAAAGATGATGCTCTTAAGCACATGAAAGGTATATTAGTATCAAACCTTTTGTAATAAAGAACCACCACAAGAAAAGGATATCTCACCCTCAAAATGTGGATATTAAATGAATATGTAACTAATAAAAGATGTACCCACACTTGGAAATAAGATTAATCTGTACCTGAAATGTAAATGATTCTTTTCGATATAGAAGAACATCCATTGCAGCAAACTGGTCATCAAATACACCATAAAATGTCTGGTAAAATTCATTCCTGAATACATCACCCAACAAATGCAAAAGTTTAGCCAACTGCGAAGACAACGTTTCGGTTCAAGAAAAAAAAAAGCTACCCTGAAATGAGATCAATATGTACCTGTCCTCTTCCGCAGTCAATTGATCCATCTCGTCAAATTTTTGAGTGAGGACTTCTGCCCCAACTGGTGAAAGTAAGTGCAATACTAAAGCCTCCAATGTTCTAGGGAAGTGCTGCTGAAAAAGAGTGAACTAGTTGAAATAACAGAAGAGGAAAGGCAGTAGGAAGATTTGTGCGAGGGCGGCGAATCAGGAAACAAAAAAATCAAATTTTCTGGATATGCAATGACATCTTATGTCGGTAAAGATGAGCTATCCTACAAGGACTGATGGGTAAAGGAAAAATCTCCTAACTATATACAAATATGAATACTTACAAAAACAAAGTGGTCTCCAAAAAATGAGAGATAGAAGACAAAACTAAAAGACAAGAAGACAAAGTGGACAAATTCCATGAACCAAACTTGGTCCAGCATTCCAGAATGGAAGCTAATCCCCTGCTAATTTGAAGATAAGTAAACAAATAAAATAGGAGCATTACGCCTGGAATCTGGATTAGTCGACACCCAATGTGGTGCGGAAACCAGATGGTCAAGACCAAGAAAATAAATAAAATGAAGGAGCTTTAGAACTTGTTAATCTGATTTACAGTTTAAATCCCTCAGTTATGAAGGCAACCATTCTCCAGGATTGGCCATTCTGTCGAAAAGGGTCAAATCAAGGGGAATCAAGATCTCCATTCCAGATACAAGGATACCAAAATTCCCCCATTTTAACCATTACAATATTCTCTGTTTCAGCTTATCACTGAAAGTAACACAATATCAAAGGTAATGCTGATTAAGTTACAAATGAATGCCCTTCCATTTGTCACTTTCTGGTATAAATAAGAGAGCACTAACTAACAATGTTCCAAGTTAATTCATAGCATGCAACGAACCCCACTTTAGGATTCATCTGAAACCAGAATAATGGGCCCACAAAGGTTGTTAACAGGCTAAGAGAAATATCAAGAACTAACCGCCATGGCAAGAAAAATTTTTTGAAGGATAAGTGGTTGGAGGGTCCAGATGATATTAGCAACTGGATCATCTTCTAATTCATATAAATCAGCTGTCAGAAGTTTCTTGGAATTCCCTTGCTCTAAAACAGCTGAAGGAGTTACCACGGAATCCACTGGTTGAACAGGATCAGCAAGATTTATGCGGCCATGGACTAAAGAAATGAGTTCATGAAGAGAGTGGAGAGCAAATGGTTCCAGCTCATGCAGCATAATCCTTTGATTCAGTTTACTTCCTTTGGATATCTTTACACAACAGGTATCACTCAAATTATGTCCTGATTCATCTGGCAAATAAATCACTGGTTAATACTATTAGTGTACAACTAAGAGTAGATTACTAATATATCACCACTAGAGTAAACATAATGGGCAATATTCTACTTTTTTATTGAACAAAAGACAGCCGAACAAAAGTATCATCACCAACTTAACTGTTCCCAGGATTCTGTGATGCATATACAGTGTACATCCCATCACCAGTAATACAGTAGATACGCAACCAACATAGCATACAGACAAAGTTAACCAACCTGATCTTCGATCAATATGCCTGTTACTCGCACCAGCAGAAGTTTTACACAGCATTTGATTCTGTCCTGGTCAACAAAGACAATACCGGCTTAGCCATAAGATTCTCTTTCGCTGACAAGGGAACGAAGTATTTGTTGAAGCTACACCAAGGTGAAACTAAAGAGTTTCGGCAAAATTGCAGATAATTTACTTCAAATGAACTATAATTTACTCAAAAAAAAAACTCATAATGCATGTAGAATGTCAGAATAAGTATATGGTATGGCTTTGTAAAGCTGCTGCGCCTCTACGCTTAAGATAAGTTCGTTTTTGGGATGGATACTTAGTGTTACTGAAATTAAATAAACCATACAAATTCACCAGGGAGTGAGCTCAACCAAAATAGTGATTTTCCTTCAGAGCAAACATAGTACACCATACAAGGTGGGAACTATTTGAAAATTGAAACTATCTTCATTATTATCTAACATATTAACTGTGAAACCAATATACAGCTTCTCCAGAGATATTGACGAGAGATCAGCATTAAGAGTTTCTAGACCAAAGTTCGGAAATATGTCTTGGGACCCAGAATAGAACAGAATCCAGGCCAGAAGAAGCATTATCAAGCTCAGGCCAAAGACACCGCCAAGAAGCTCCAATAATTCTAAACAGTTAGAAAAATAATCATCAATTTTTTTTTTCTAGTTAACCACCAAGTTTTTTGATCAAGTTGCCTCCGGCAAGGAATGAATCTATGAATCAGTTAGAAGAGGTGGGCAGTACCAACAAAGCTAGAGCGTGTTGGTATCACCATAAGAGATATCACAGAAGTACATGACTCCAATTTTCTTATTATATTGCCCCTACTGAAATATCTGCAGTAAGAGCTCAAGTTTTGGTTACCAAGCAATCAGCAAAGAAGAGTTACTAGTTGAAAGCAAGATCTGACAAATATTATCAGCATCTCCAGCTAGATATATGCAACAAAGTAAAGAAGTTCAAATTTCTAATAATCTCAATACAAACATATAGTTTTTGCACTTCCTAAAGATGATTGAAATTTCGTTTAGTCCAGCCGGGCATCATATCCTACATATGCAATAAGAAGAGATTTTGCAAGAAACTGCATACCATTTCTCTGTCTGTCAATCTTTTGCATTATCCAATCATGCGCAGATGAAACATGAGGGGGAGGGAGATATTAGTCTTTAACACAAGCTTAATAATGTGAGTAGTGTTACATAATTAGTTGGCAATCAATGATTGATTTCTTAGTTTGAAAAATGTAGGACTAATCATTGATGCTAGAATTTTCAAATTACACGATCAATCATTGATTGCCAACTAATTTTGCAAACATTTTGTGCTATCCAGCATTGCTCTCACAATTGAATTAAATAAAGAAACCCATGAGAGGAGAAGGCCCACAAGTACCTTTTAAGTATCCTGCGAAGATAATATGCATCCATGTGCTCCACCATGTCAGACATCATTTTAGACCGCCACCAAAAATTAACAGCAATTGTTATATTATCGCTATCCACTTGGTGGAACCTGTA
>JAOTQG010119770.1:0-11803 GCA_025631175.1 Iris virginica | reverse complement strand
ATATGAGTGTTATATGCATACACCCCAATTCTGGAAGATGTTCTTTTTCTTTTTCTTAAACAAACAAAAATAGAGATTAAAATTAACTGTATGTCTATTGTCAATCAAAATCATGGAACTAAGGGTGTACACCCTGATGATTGTAACGCGGGTAGAGAGAAAACGTGGGTTGACAACACAGGGCACACTGTGCACGGGAAGATAATAGGCCCATATAGAAGGCAGAATTGCTATTCAGCCGGGACCATACAATAAGCACATAACCAGAAGCAGAAACACCATCAAGCTTGGATCATACAATTGGGCACCTAGATGAAATAGAATGACTATACCGTGAACAAAACATAATAAAGAATGAACCACAGCTACCCGACAATCGAAATAGCTATGACAAGCGTGACCGGGTTCATCACAATATATACTGAAACTGGTAGAACACTTGGTATATTATCCTCAACATATACTCCTGATCTCCATCTCTAAACACAATTTTACAGCATACAAGCCATCAAAATATATACTGAAACTGGTAGAACACTTGGTATTATCCTCAACATATACTCCTGATCTCCATCTCTAAACACAATTTTACAGCATACAAGCCATCAAACGGAAAGTCAAGAAGTTGACAATTTTAGTACAGAGAGAGCAGGACATGAAGTTTAAACATAAATAACGCAGGCACTGTCATACGAAAATCAGATCCTTGTATCAAGGCATAAGCTACATTGACCACCTAACCCAAAATATAACCATTAACCACAATATCTCAAAAACATCAAAAATCACCGGTAGCACCAGTTCACCGGAAATACAAACTTGGAAGGAATAGAAAAACTGAGATCCCATTACAAACCAAAAGAAACCTATCTCATCTGCACAATCCCCGAACTGATCAGCTTCTGAATTTTGTTCATAACAGAGGGGTTCTTCATGTGATCTTGTGCCGACTTTGGGTTCTCCTGCAGGTCTTTCAACACCTGTTCACAAGAGCCAATTTACATTACCAAATCACCATCTGAATACAACCTTGGACTTTGGGAGCATCCAGTTGTTTGTTAACTGATGCAAAATTTCAAGAACTGTTACCTGAGCCATAACTGGATCTGTTAGGATGCTCTGTATTTCCGGGTCTTGCATTGCCTTAGCCTGCAAACCAGATCATATGAGATACACATCGTTGTCACGAAGTATTACATACAAACTGAACATGAACAAGAACAAGAAATGTCGGCAGCCAACCTGTCGCTCCTTTATTTCATCGGGGCTCAAATCCCCACGGCTAGCTCTGTTAATTTGCTCCACACATCTGCACAAAAGAGTTCCAACGTGATGAGAGACCAACATTCGAAACTACCATATGAAGAAATATGAGCATAGTACGCCAATATGCAACATACTTCCTAACTCCATCTAGCAAGTCTCCGTTGTTTGCATCATGCTTCAATCCTTGTTGATATGTTTCCAAAGCTTTGTCATACTCTTTCATGAAAAACTGGATTGCACCTTTCCTGGTATAACCCTTGGCAAATGTAGGATCCAGTTCAATGCACTTCTCTGCATCCTTTAGCCCCTCTGGCATCGCCCCAAGCTTTGTATAGCAAGCAGCCCTATTACTGTATGCCTGCAGAAATATCAACCAATAACCATATCATAATATGGATAGTCATTATATAACAACCTTTTTACCTACATACAACAAAGATAGTAGTAGTAGGAGGGGGAAGAAGGAAAAAGGGGACCACCTTTGGGTCTTTTGGGTTCCTTCTCAAGGATTCTGTGTAGTGTTTAATAGCCTCTGGATACTTCTGCTCTTTGAAATACTGATTACCTGAGAGACATAACATGTACTACATTGTTTAGCCCTTCACAAGAGTGACAGCAGGAAGAAATGTAAAAACCGAGTGGACTTTGAACTCACCTTTTTCACGCTCTTTATCAGCTAGTTTAGGATCGAAGTATTCTTGTTGCTCCAACTCTTTCTTTGCTTTTTCAGCCTCATTAAGCTTTTTCAATGTGTCCGGGTTTCGGTGCTCTGTAAGTGCTTTTTGGAAGGCCTCAATTGCAGGTAGAAAATCTTTAGAGGTTTTTGCCATTTTCACGAAAGCAGTTCCCTTTCTTGTCAAAGCCTTTGCAACCATCTTGTAATCTGACCTAAGCTCTCTTCCCCTTTCCACAGCTCTGTCACAATCCTTGATGCATTCATCGTACTGAAAAGAATGGAAATCGCTGCTTGTAAGAACTTGGACCATGAACGGAAACCACTTTCTTGATTAAAGAAAACTCAAAAATGTTTCCTCATGAAGACAGTAAAATGCAAGGCCACGTTGCACTTACTGGTGCCATCACATTAGCCACCAGAAAGCATGTGAAACAACAGTGTACTTCAACCCTCAAGGTTGTCCCCCCAAAATATATATATATATATATATATATATTAGTGTAGCAAATCAGACTCTAAAATCTAGGGGTGATTTTTTTTTTTTTTTGGCAATTACCCTATCATTGTGATTACCCTACCTTACGCTACCGAAAAATTGCTAAAAACTTTCTACCGAAAAATTACCCTACCATACCGTACCGAATTTAGTTAATATTGCTAATTTGATTCCTGTTCAGTACTAATGGCAAATATGATTCGGTAGAGTTGTTAATATTGGTGCTTAATTGTTAATTGCAACTGTTCAGATTTGGAATTGATACCGATTGGTTCTATAGTGCATTGTTTGATGGATATTGTGCGTCTTTCCTGATTCCATCCGTCAATGTCCATCCTCCAACTCTCGTCTCTCCGGGGCCTCTCATTTTTGCTACCTCAAGTTCCTTGGAGACTAGTTTCCCAATGATAAGTTCAAAGTCACCAGTTAAACCCTTGAATTTGATATGTGATATCTCATTTACAAGTACTGCACTAGTTAGAGAGACTCCATGATCATTAGCCAACTCAGGGACCTATTTCAAATAAACAAAAGTTTCATTCCTCGTCTTCTCGACACTCGCCGCAAGTGCCCATATTGCATCATATTTCGTATGTTACCAAACTTTTGGTCATTACCATTAGTCTATCGTACCTTACCAAATTTTCGGTGTACCGATTTCAGTAATATCGAAAATTTGGTAAGGTAATGGTAATGAATTTTATTGTAGAGATGGTTCGGTAATGATAATGGTAATGGTAATAGGGTTTTGGTTCGGTTACCGTACCGAAACCACTCCAGTAAATTCAGGATCAACAAAGCTACCTTAACCTATCTATAGTACAAAAGAAGGGAGTGTTGCTACAGTAATTTTTTTCTATTATCCCTCATCCATTGATCACATGTGAATCTAAGGGTTACAAATCAAAGACAAAAGGGTGCCCACCTTTTCTTACTGCCCTTCCCTAGCTAGGTAGGTTAAAAAGAGGGAAGTGTTGATTGACTAGGCCTGGGTGGTGTAAATTGTTAACAAAAGGCTTCAATTTAGCAAGTGTTGACTGTTGAAAGAACTAACGTTTCTCTCTCACGCACAGACTTTGTAAACTCAACCCACTCTCTTCCACCTTCTGAAGATGACTCCTTTACTCCTATAAATGTTTTATTTACGTTTTAATAAAATTATAATGAATTTTTTTAAACAAGAAAATACTACTCCCTTGATATAAAACATTTATTTCTTAAATATTTAAGGGAGATCAGGAATTATTCTATAAATAGTAATTTTGGCTTTCAATCTCATCCATTGAAAAATTGTACTCTCAAACTGTTGAAAACTTTTAAGCCAATTAAAAATATAATATTTAATTAGAAATAAAAACTGATTGCATTATTAAATTAAATTTATTAGAAATCTGGTTGTATTTTTAAAATTTTGGATTAAAAAATAGAAGTATGGAAAAATACATAAAATATATTAAAAGATACATGAACTTAAGAATACAATTATTTTTTTCAAATGTCATGCGGTGCCTAAACCCTAAACCCTCGGGCACAAGCTTACACTAGTAAACTTGTAACGAGTAAATGAAGATGTCTTGCACTCAGTTCTATCACATCTCTCCCTCTCCCTCCCCCTACCACTACACACATCACACATTCACACACGTGTATTTATAAACATGTAAATAAGCTTTCTTGCCAATTCCCCACCAAATAAGACTATGCACATCAGCTTTTATGCACATGCCAGCATGCTCCATCACGTCTGGGCTCAACACCAACTAAAGTTTCAAAAGTGAGCGAGTAAAGTAGCCGCATTTTTAAAATCCTTGCAAGAAATTTCTGTTTAAAAGCCTAGCGACACTATTTACTCCAATTTCCAAAAAAGTTACCACAAATCCACCCACTTCACGGTTACATATACCTACATGAAACCCTTGCTAGAATTGGCAGCCCTACAGTATATTTTATTTTTTAATCATAGTTTTTTGATAAAAAGTAGTCATGTAGTATTTAAACAGTCTGCTTTTGAGGCACATAGCATACACTCCCCAACTTCAATCAAAAGGACTTTTTTGGCTACTTCCCATGTTTCCAATACATGTGGTTGAACTTTACTCATCAGCTTCATCACCGGGAAATACCTATGCACCTCAAGTAAGTGGACCCAGCTCTGACCTATGGAATTGGCTACATGAAGTTTTGGCATATGATTCATTGCATGACCAGTGGTTAATCAAAAGGTCTTCATCTGCATATATGATTACAATCGATCTAACCATGACTACGTAGTAGCTTAGGTGGACATCCCCAAAAAAGCCCCAACCATCTATAGAATTCTTTTCTCATATTCTCTTCAACTGAGACTATTTTAGTTGACCCAGTAGTTCATCGCAAGAGTTGGTTCATCTTCGGGGCTCATTACTACATTTCTTCCATAGTCATAAAACTCCCAACATGTAAGAACTTTAAAGACAAAATAAAGGAGAAAGTGCTCAAAAATAGCAAAGTTATTGTGCCAAAAAGAAGGGGGAAAAAAAAAACTTGTACTACTAGAAACTTACCCTGTCAAAATACTAGTCATAAAGTTATACTAAAACAACTATAATCAAATGATGATTCCCCTGTTACTGATTACAGGAAATATTAACATAGCAGCACAAACACAAAGCAAGCAAGCAAGCAAACAAACAAAATAAATAATAAATAAATAAAGACATGAACTGCCAACTCCCTACCCTAATCCTACAGATTCAGTCAAATGAAAGTAAAAGAGAGCTCCAAGAATCTAGCACATTTCTTATCCAACCAACATTACAGCTATCCCCAATTTACCTTAGTCCAAGAAATTCAAAGAACAGCAAGCTGAACAAATCATTTAAGTTTATACTTCACTGCAAGATTTCTTAGCTTTAATCAATAAACATGAATCTTATATTAATCAGCATGAGTATGGCAATACTCATTCTGAAGATATAGAATTAAAACCAATTCTTGTATTTCATATCTCAGCTACGTTAATGGGTAGGTCTCATGCCCCTTCTTCAACAAGGGGCCACCAGTACTCTCAAATCAAACCCCTTAACTGTGCAGTGCAGAGTGAAGAAGAGCAAACTTCCTACCTAACATCCATAATTGGAGAGAATCATTTGCGCAACAAGAGCATAATTTTCAAATAGATCCAATGCATATCCAGAAGAAAATAAAAGAGCAAACGGTTACCTTAAACTTATAAATAACAATGATGTTGCATTCCATTCAATTTAAACCTTACCCTCTAAAACCAACAAACTAACTAACTAATATGAAGCAAAAAGAAAAACAAAATACCAGTAAACTCGAAAAGGCAAATAGAAACAAAGCCAAAGCCAAACCAAACACCATGGCGTAAGTGCATACCACGTCATAAGATTTAGAAGCTCAAATCAGTAGGCCTGTTCTAACATACTCTACCATCCAAACTATAGACTACACTAACGAACTACAGAACTCTCCCGAGAACAAGCACATACACCAATCACTAGGCCAATGACGTCAGGCATTCCCTCACTAACCAGCACATAACAGAGTTGAAGAGTCAAATTTACATCAAATAAGAATTTTGGGAACTAAACTATATGCAGTGTTCCAAAGTCAACGAAGCAAATAAGTATAAAGAACAAGTCTATGCAAGAATATGTTCTAGATGTACCTTTCCCATCTCCAAGTACACAGCAGCCCGGTTAGTAATGAACGAGATATCCTCGTCGTCCAATTCAATAGCTTTCGAGTACTTCTCAATGGCCGTATCAAAATCCTTCTTCTTATAAGCTGCATTCCCCGCCTCCTTCTCTTTCTGCGCTTGCGCCTTTCTTTCCTTAACTACCCTCTCCTCCTCAGACACTTCCATAGGCTCTGGCGCCGATTCTGGCTCCCTTTTCTTCTCCTTAACCACCGGCTCAGCCTCCCCAGCAGGCCGCTTCCTCTCGGGCGTTGTCGCTGCAGCATCCGGCATATCCATATCTTCCGGTGAAGCTGTCTGCATCCGAATGTTGAGCAAAACGCTAAGCGCCTGCATAACTCTCTGATCCTTCAGGTACTGATTCAAATTGCTAGGGTTTCGCTGCAAATCCTGCATCATCTTAACAAAATCCGGCTGCTGCATAAACAACCTAGTCGCCGGGTCGGCAGTGAGTTTGGCCCACATATCCGGCCCAAACGCATCTCCGAACATGTTATTCGCTCCCGGAGGCGGCCCACGGGAGCGCGAAGCAGCGGATTGAGCATCAGCGAGACCGGACTTGAGAGTCTCGTTGTTCGGATCGACTTCGAGACCTTTTTTATAAGCGGAGATGGCTTCGGAGTAGTTGAGCAAGCCGTGGTGAGCGGCACCGAGCCGGGAGTAACCTTTGGACCATTCCGGCTTGAGCTCGACGGTCTTCAGGGCGTCGGATAAAGCGTCGTCGTATTGGTTAAGTGAGGCGTAGGCGGCAGATCGATTGGAGTAGAGGACGTGGTTGGTTGGGGCGAGATTGATTGCGTCGGTGAAGTGGACGATGGCTTCGGAATACTTGCCGGCGGAGAAGGCGGCGTTTCCTTTGGCCTTGGCTTCGTCGGCCATGGTGAAGCTGCTGGTCGACCGGTGTACTGGGAAATATTTCTCCGAGCGTTGGAACACGATACTTTTTCAATTGGGAGAGAGAGAGAGAAAGGGTGAGAAGGGTTTTAAGAGAATGTATAGGGAGTGGCTACGAAACTAGAGGATTCCTTGAAGAATTGGGGTAGTTGGTTCTGGAACGTTCTGGGCGTGTAGTGCACGTACGAGAGTTGAGAGTGAATTTGGGAGGAGGATGGATGTTTGGACGCGAGTTTAGGTATCCAATTCCAAGGGGGGCGTCTAGTAATTTTAAACTAGTATTTCAGCATTATTATCTAATTAATTAATAGAATCTAGAGTTTCGAATTTAGGAATTATCTTCCAAGGAACTGAAATAAAGTTTTTAAAAAATGAGATAAAAAATAAAATATTATTTAAGACGAAAAATTCCAACTACGAAAAAACCGCGAGATTAGAAGCTTGAAATGTATTGATAAGTTCGTCGAATTGCACCGTAGTAATGATATATTATAATGTTTCATTCAATTTTTGATATATAAGAGCATCATTTGATATAGAGTGTTAAGATCTTCTATTTCAGTGGTAGTTGTAAGGCACTAATATCCACTATCCAAGTCTATCGATTCAATTGGTACATCATGACCATATTATTTTAGAAATTATATGGAGCATCCATGCACTTCTAGCAAGAAGCGCCTGGTGCTCCATATTCATTTTATTATGTTATTTTGTTCATATTTTATAACTAAATGTTCATTTTATTTTTTTTACTATTATTATTGATTTCAGTAACAATGATAAAAATGAGCATTTAATTATAAAACATGAACAAAATAATATAATAGAATGAATATGGAGCATCAGGCGCTCCTTGCTATAAGCGCATAGGTGCTCCTTATACGAACTGGTCAATGGGCGTACGTTCGATGTGCTTTTGCTATCACTAGTACGCTAATCAGGCTTAGTAGAAATTTCATGTCATTGTCTTTGTGGTTTTTATTTATGTAATTATTCATAAACCTATGGAAAATAATATCATAACGAAATAATGTGTCCAAAACACAAAAAGAATGATGCCAATGAATTAGTGGGTGTAATGTTATACTTCCTTCGTTACGTGTTTCTGATATAAACATATTGCTATAAAAAAAAATTTAAAAAATATCATTAATCAAGATACTTAAAACGTAACATAGTGAGTAATTATAAAAATCGCTTTAATTTTTGATATATCATTTTCAGTTGAGTTTTATTTAAATTTTTTCTTCATGTGGAAATTATCTATACTTCTATGTTCCTACATAAGTGATAGATCTAATTTTAAGAAGTTTATTTAATATATTATTATGTTTATTTTATTTTATGTCCTAAAATATCAAAAAAAAACTAAAGTATCAATAATATTATTTATATAAAAAATTAATTCTCAAAAAGTTTTAATCAAAATTAAATGAAATAAAACAAACTAATAAAAATAAAACGCTCATTTAGAGACGAAAAGAATAAGGTTATAATATGTTGTGGTTCTTTTTCAATACTATTTTTTCTTTACATAGTATGTTCACCATTTTTTTTTTCTTTTCATCACTCATATTGGCTCTAATGCTATCGTTGAGTTTTTTATTTATTAAATCAATTTCGAACTAATTATAAGTTATATTTTTTTTATATTTAAAACATTCAATCATCACAAATGTTATTAGTGAGTAACTAACTAAAACTATTAGATCGAAATTAAATTTAACTAACAAAAATTTATCAAAATAGAAAAATCATTTTAAAACAGAAAAAATGATTCTGTTTAAATTAAGAAATGGCTGTGGATTTATGGGTTACCGGAAAATGGAAAACTGATTAATCGTCGAATGTTAATGTAGGTGGGGCAGGTGTACAATAAGGTAAGGCACGTGACATACAACCAAGAAAAGGGTATGACACACCAGCATGATCTTGACTATTCAACCTTTGCATGTTTAACCCTCATCTATATCATTTAACTACTCTCCACCCACTCCTTTTATAAAGTTTCTTTTGTCGCTAACCGAATGTTTGCTCTTTTTCGTTTTAGATAGAAAATTAACTTATTTTATTATAAATATAATATTTTTACGAATATTTATTAAATATTAAGGGTGTGTTCTCATGGACTTTTTTTCCCTATTTTTTGAGTTTTTGATTTTTCTCTGTAATTGATCCCACAGTTTTCTATCTATTTCTATCTTACTTTTTACCTTAATCATTACAAAAACTCAAAAACCAAATAAAAAACTACTCATCCAAACACACCCTAAATTTTATTTATGTAAAAATATGACTTAAAATATTTTTTGTAATTTATATAAATAAGTTAATTCTCATAACAATTTAGAGAAATAAATTAGAATAAAATAATTATTTAAAGAACAAAGAAAGTAGTTCAAGTGTACAACATCATCCCGTTCCAATTCCATTGATATACAAATCTCTATTTTCTTTTATTTGGCATATTAGGGACTTAGGCAAGTCAACTCCACCCAATCTTTGACTTCGCTTGCCTAATAAGTTGTTTATAGCGTGTTTTGTTAGGAGCAAATCAAAGGGTCTATTTTTTTTTTATAATAAATACACCTTTTTTCACAAATAAATAAAAATCTTTAAAATCCGAGTAAACAGTGAGGAGCAAGTGTGAGCAATAATATAAAAGAATTTTATGAGTCTTTATACGTTCATTCATTTTTATTATTTTATATCAAATAAGTGAAAATAAAATTTATTTCTTTGTAAAAATATGCTAAAATATATAATATTTTTAAAAATGAGAAAATTATTTTAAAAGAAAAAAAATGAAGGACCGAAAATTTTTGACGGTATTTTGCACGGACAAATAATTGCAAATAAGTATAGTAAAAAATTGAATGATGGATACCAATTTTGGGTGGGAAAGTGCGAAAATTATACGGAGTGCATAGGCACTGCGTACTAGAAAAGCCCTAATGCACATAACGATTATAAATTATGCACATATAAATTTTTATGTACATTACTAATTATGTTATGTACATTATAATTATATTATATATATTTTATAATATTTATGTGCATTAAGATACTCCGTATAACGGTTGGAGAAAGTGTACGTAAAGGTCAACATATATTGTTGAATGGTTGTGATGAAACAGCGGATAGATAGGTAGATAGTGGTATGTATGAAGAGATGCCACTGATGAAGGAAGACATTTTCATGTGCTGATCAAGCCCACATTTGATTTCTACTAGCCAACAAAACTTTAAGTTATGAACCAACAAACTCTTCATGTTCATCGTATCTATCTTTCTCTAATATACTTAATATACAAAAAAATTATATTCAAACTTTTAATATTTTCATTATTATAAAAATAGTAAATAAATTATCAAAAATATTTTTGATTAATTATTGTATTCTACTATTTTCTTATAAATAAGATTAATAATTAATTAAGACTTCTGAGTATCCCTCCTTCTTCTATACCTAAAATAACTTGCAAATTAATTAGTATTCATTTTAAAGTAAAATGAAGGGAGTATTTAAATTAACTCCGGTGAAAGATTTGACCATGCATGATTGTAGGAACTAAGTACAAATTGTACGAGTTCAAATTTTTTATTGTAAATGGTGTCTGCTTTTTTATCATATTTTTTAAAAAATTTATCATAATCATTTAAATCACAACTTTAAATTTTTAATTTTTAATTTTAAATAATTAATAAAATACATATCAATTTAAAAATAAATATAACAGAAGAGCGGAGACACCATTTAATTAATACAATAAAATCGAATTTAAAAAGAAATATAATAGAAGAGCGGAGACACCATTTAATACAATAAAATCGAAGTCAAATTGTACAGATACTATTCACTGAAGGAGTAGTGATTAGGATCCATTTGGCTCAGGGCATGATCGGTGGGGTACTGTCGGGGTTGCAATTTCAACCTTTTTTTTAATACATAATTTTATGAATACATGTTTAAAAAGAGTGTGTTTGTGAGTTCCAAATTAATACTTTATTGTTATATGAATCAAACTCAAATATTCGAAAGAGTAAATATTTCGTAGAGTACATATATTTTACAACATCCAACAACGAAATAATGAATAGTTAAATCAAATTCGATACATGAACCAATTTGATCTATTTACGACATCTTTGTGCTAAATATTGTAGTGTCAGATGAATCATTTCCACGGGCAGCGGAGGGAGTACTAATGATTAATGAGTGTCTTATTTTGATTTTTTTTATTAATTTATTTAAATTTTGATTCATTTTATTTTAAGAACTAATTTGTTTTTAGCAAGTTATAAAAAATATTACTAATAATTTACTTAATAATCTTAGAATGATTATAATTTAGTATCTAAGACATAATAAATTTATATTCTCTACGTTTTATTTTAATTATTCATAATAATTACATATAGTAAAAAATATCGTTTTAAAAAAATTAAAATGAAACTGAGTATGTATTAAGTAATTACATAAATTATGTTAACTTTTTAAAAGCTAATTGAAGCACACAATAAGAAATGAAAGTACAATTTCAATGTATGGATTTGTTTGCAACCTAAAATTTCAATTTAATTGTCTGTTTCTAAATATTTATATAAACTTATTTGATCTTATAATTTTATAATGGAATTAGCTAATATCCCCACTAGTTGTAGAAAGTTAGCAATGTTTTTATTTTTACTTTTTCAAAATGCCCTCACTTTTTAATTTTTAATATTTATTTGGAGGGATAAAAATGTCAAAATCGTGTATAGAAAA
>JAOTQG010119759.1:0-10826 GCA_025631175.1 Iris virginica | reverse complement strand
CATCCGACGGTATTCCCTACGGACAATGTCCGTTGCCATATTTTTGGTAGCTATACCCCTTCCTTCTAGTAGTGAACCTTTGAACCGAAGTTCGTTTCTGTGGGACCCATTTTGGTGTTTTGGTTCACAGTGAGGGCTTCGGTTGCGGGGGCGAGTACGTCGACAGTGGTAGAGATGTGAGAGAGAGAGAGAGAGAGAGAGAGAGAGAGAGAGAGAGAGAGAGAGGAGCTGACATCTTTATGGACGCATTTGACGCTGAATTCTTGGTCGCTTGAGGTCTACAGCAATTACAGCAATGTTATCTGAACTTAACTTTGAGCGTGCTTCCTCAAGGAGAAGATTTGCAACAGATGGTGAGGAATCACCAGATGCTACCTCTCGCCGTCTCTGCCTCATTAGTTCCCGCCCCAATCTTCCCACCTCTTCAGAAGACATGACATCCCACAAACCATCACTAGCTATAATTAGGCACTCATCCTCTTCAGTTCTAGTGGTGAAAGTCATTTCAGGAACTGAAGAAACCCACGGCTTTAAAGGATGATCTCCTGATATTCAGACATCAAGATGTAAATGAATAAACACAACCATTCTTAATATGAACAAGAACAGGCAGTAAAATATCATCTTCCATCAGATTTTAAGTGAAGATAAAAGTACTGCATATATCAAGGAGCATAAATGAATATATAGTATATACATTGCCCACACCTATAGAAGAATAAAAATTTTATGATGTAGAAAACCGTTTTGAGTGTCCAGAGCTGTATGCACCAAGAGTTCACATTATAATAAATGAACTTTCTATAATTGAGTAATTCTCAGATAATGCTGTTGTGTGTTCTAGATCTCACATTCATATTGATACGAGGAGGTATTATTCTCTAATCAAAGGTCAACGACACATATATGATATAACTCGATATGGTATAATTATCAAACAAATTACCGTAAAATCATTCTGTTTACATCTAATCAGCATTTTTGGCAATTAATAGATCCTACAGACAGTTTATGAAATGTAACAAAAATAAAGTTCGAATTTGACATAGTCTATCAAGTTTCTGAATGCGATTAGCCTTTTAATTTTTCTGTAGGCATGTTAATACATCAACTCAGTTTAGAAATTAATAATTTTCCAGACTCATTACTTCTTTTAAAACGAAATAGAAAAAGATGACTAGATGATTAGAAGAGGAAAAAAATGATATGCTGCACTAGAGAAGACAGTTGAGGAGTATGAAAGGTAATGAGTTGTATTCGAATAAGCGATACCAGCTAAACTGATAGCCATAAATATGAAAATGCATTCGAATTATATAGAACTAAACTTATTTCCAATGTTACAAAGGAGAAAGCAAGAAAAACAAAGCTATGTAAGATAGGAAGAAACCTATTGCTCTTGTCATCGCAAGAACGCCGTCCACCCTCAAAACTCCATTCACGTTCATTATGCAACCACCGTCAATGAGGATCCTTTCCACCTCATCTTTTCGATCTGGCTGGAAAAAAAAAAAACAGTTGCTGACTGATTCATAATACCAACATTTATTTATTGACCCGAAGGGATCAAATAAATGGCAAAAGCACTCAAGGCAGATCTTGAGGTCTTTGGTTCCAATCTCCAAAACAAAGGACCCCATACTAACCGACCAGGGAAAAAATTCTGAGATTTCTTTTTACCCCGCCCATTACAATCAACGACTCTACTTTCTAATAAGAATATTTTGATTTTGGTAATAAACTTTTTATCATTAAAAACTGCATAGAAAATACTAAACTCAAACACATTTTATAATTTCGTAAAGAGATGCAGGGGGTGTAGAGGGGAAGTTGATGGAGTCACAGAAATAATATGCCTGCACACTGCTTCTACTGATAAAAATACACTCACGATAGAGAATTAAGCTAAGCTAACAGTTGCATGAGAGTTTTAGTCAAAAAGTGCAGACTACAGACGCTAAGAATTCATATGAATTTAACAGGATCATCTATATACCTAGAGATCTTAGGATCCCTCTAAACCAGCTATTAGCCAGAATGATTCTTCAATCACACCTCACCATTTTACTGCGCCATAACTTTCAAAAAGCTTTCAATTTATTTTCTCCTAAAAATTACTATATCCAAGTGAGATGTGTCCAGGCTACTTAAGCAACAGATCTTTGTGGATAACAAGAAAAGAATAAAGGAGAGCCAGAGTAAATTGCATAATGCTCTAAAAGGAAAGCCATAAAAGCAATAAAATTGACGACAGACTGATACCTTGTGATCATTGGTCAAGGGAATGATCTCGGCCTTCCTTATAAGCACCGCCCTACTATCACCACAATTGGCAGCAATGATTTGGCAAGCTGACAGAAGAACTACCAATGCTGTTGATCCAGCATATCCAAATGAACTGTCCTTGCATGCATCATCCACTTTCTCATAAGCCCTAGAAAGAGCAATTTCCCACCTCGGACCCCATTCATCAACACCTGTTTCACTCTTCCATTCCTCTGCCAATATTTCGTGAAGAGTGCTGGCACAGAACGTACTCACCTGTGACACAAATAAAATTGAAACATTCACAATGTAATAAGTCAAACTATTCCTCTCAGACATCTCACAGTTGAAAGATAAATTGAAACGATAACAGCAAGGAAACAGATTAACTGAAACTAACAGGATAGGCAAATGTATTAGAAGCCGCGGTAGAGTTATTACACTGCTGTCATCTAAAAAGAAAGTAACTTATACACACACACACACACACTACCAAATCACTTTTCCGGGCTTTTGGGGTAAAATGAAAACCAGCTCAACCGAGTTATACCCAACTTCTAGCTTAAGCTCGCTTGCTTGTTATCTCAGATGAAGATCACTTGTCGAGCTCTACTGGGTAAATCATAGACTGGTTTAAAGCTCCTAGGATGCTAGTCAAGCCCAGCTCATTCTCTTAATGAGTTTCAGATAAATTTAGTCTTGCTAGTTATCGCACAAGCTGATCTATATACCAGCTCTTACGAACCAATTACTCTAGTTCATATCTGATCCGAGCTCTATTAATGCCTTGTGTATTCTATGCGCATGCTCAATATTATGCCATGAAGACGACTGGAACATCCATTCTCTTTAGCTAGAGATCAAGTATTGAGCGTGTCTACCAAAAACGCGAGTGTATCATTTAGGAGCAATTCAGACGACCTCAATGTACCTTCAGAGCATCATTATATGTTAGGACCCTTACACCTAAAGCATTTCCAAACGGTCATTAAATTATGATCTTTGCTCGCAGGCCTTTTTTTCTTCCCCTAATAACATCTAACACTTTAAAGGCGATCAATGATCAACATGTGCCAAATGGCATCATGAACATCGAGTAAACCGAAGAGGCTAGGTTTCAAGTAAATAAAATCAATTATCCCTGTACTCCCAATTTATAACTTACTAAAACTATGGCTCCAATGAGCAAGCCCTCAAACAAAATGTACAAAGAAAGGTGGAAAAGAAATCAACCAGAATCATCCAAAAACAACGGATACACACGCAATTACTCTATAGCCGCTTTTCAATCTCTAGCTAAATCTCCCAAAGATAAACCCTGAAAGCGCCAAAACTCCTACCCAGTGATAAGATTGTCCAGTAATCTTCTCCCACAACAATGAAAACGATAACTCTCAATTTTTGAAGATCTGAGAGTTCCTCTCAATTCAGATATTCCACAACAAACTAAACACAGCACAATCCCATAGCAAAGAAGAATCTCTCGATCGATCAAAGCCCACATGGCTAATCATAATGAACTCTTCCACACTGCGAGTCAAAATACGAGTCTTGCCCCGAACCCCAAACAACTTGCACCAAAGACTTCGAGCCATCGCCCACTGCAAAAACAGATATTCGTGAGACTCACTAGTTCCCATATACATGACGCACACATCTGAAGAGAGATGCATTTTCGATTATCTCCTTTGCCGCCTCTAATTAGTGTTCACACGGCCAAGGACTACTAACCATGCATTTAAACGAAACCTTGGATATCCAAATGAAATGGTGAAGTGGAAAGTCAAGTTGTATACGTGGATGGAGAATTTTGGTGAATGACTTAACAGAAAAAGACCCAATCGGATCAGGAATCCAGATTCATCGGTCAAATTGAAGATCCGAAGGGCGAAAAGAGGACAGTTGAAGCAGTAAATCTGCAACCGACATAGACTCTCTAACATCGAGATTCCTCACAAAATGAAAATTCCACGTAACCTGACCCCCAAACCTAACAAGGAAAACCTAACAAGGAAAGTAGCAGTAGGCGCATTATGAAAACCGAAAAATCGAAACAAACGAGGAAAAGAGACCTTAAGAGGAAAATTCTCTATCCAGTGATCCTCCCAAAACAGGACTCAGTTTCCAATCCCAATCCCATAACGAATGTGAGGATAGAAAAGGCAAAAACAACTCGAAATGAACTTCCAGGGACTAGCACACGTGGCAGAAAGACTCGCAGTTGCGTCCTACCCATTATGGTTAACACCAAACTTGCTCCGAGTAACTCTATGCCCCAAAGAATCATGCTCCAGTGGGAAACGCCATAACCACTTATGGTAATTTAATATGCACTAAAAGGCACCAAAAGCGAGATAACAATACCTATGTTTCAACATCGCAAATTCAAACGTTGTTACCCTTTAGAAGATACATTACAAAGTTCAAAAGTTCGAGTACCTTGAGCAATATAAGAAATGTGAGTAGCTAGGAATATGTTTCCAATGAATCATAAGCAACAATTTCCTAATACCAACCAATACACTTACTATTCCCAATAGTGCACAATACCTCAAAATTTTGGAACACTTTGGAGGGCTAAGAGATCAACGAGATTTACACATCAAAAAATGCCCCTTTCACTCTTCAATTGAGCCTCTACCTTTGAACATAGCATACATAATGAGCACTATAATCTATAAAATTAGAGTGTATAACACTAAAACTAAGCGTTATCCACTTACTAAAAGTAATCACTATTTTTCATATATAAATCACCAATCATGACGTAGTACATGCTCGCAAAAGCATGTTTTTAACTTAAATGCGATCAATAATGTACCCATTTTGTCATTTTATCATTTTGTCAAATATGGAAAGACAAAAACATCGTCTTCGAAGCTTATAAGCATATAATTTGCAACTCTATTGGTTCTATTTGGTTGACCTCATCAATAGAATGTTATATCACTCAACTTCCAACATTATCGAAACCTAGCTCAAATCGCATCCTTTTTACATAAACCTCACAATTTTTCCATACTCTTGTGTACGACTATTAGGTTCTCCAATGACACTTCCAAATTATTTCTGATGCATTTAACATTTACCCAATACAATTCTTCTACCAAGTGAGTCTTACCCATGTAAGTGACGAGAATACTTCTATAATTCAAATTTGTCAGGGTTTTTCATAGAGAAAAGGCTCTCCTCGAGAACATTCTTAAGCATATGCGGATATGATCTCTCCATCTAGTTATATGATCCCATTTTACTTAACCTCTAACTATAACTCTTGATGACTCCATTGAGTAATGCATTTTAAGTGTGTTATGTCATCGCTTGTATCTTCCTTACGATAAGCGCGAATAAAGATTAAAGGCTTCACCTATAGAATAAGAAGAGAAAGTTGTATTCAAGATAATAATTCCTATTATAAAGTAGTTTTCACGAAAATAAGATAAACTCTCATTAAACAGTTTTCAAGAAAATGCAAAATGTGATTATGTAGCTCAATTTAATTTGAAATGAATGTTCCAATGATTTCTTCACTTATTTGGATAAGACATGTATATATGCAACTGGTGTAAGGGAGGGTGATAACAATAGTAATAGTAACTCAAAGTATGTAACCACGACGTCATCGACCATACCACAACCAAATTGATTACCATATTACGCAATAAAATGGAAACACAAACAAATATAACGATAAACTTGAGGTATCTTACATTTTACATACACCTTCAAATGTTCTATAACTAGTAAACTAAAACATGTATCTTTAATTAGCTCCGACTCTTCTTGAACTGCTGAGAAAGGATGGTCAACATTGATGGAAAGCAAATCTCCAACTTCATGTTTGGAATACTTGAACTACTTTCATTAGACGTGAAATGATATCAATTTCTTGAGCTCCTCAACTTCATCAACTTCATAAGCATAGTTAGACCTTCCTCGTCAATCAAGTGGTTGCTTATGGTAGGTTTCATTTCCAAGATCAACCGCTCTTCTAGCGTCAATACCCAATAAGTGACATTTTAAAGTCAAGGAGGCTATGTCTTCTCTCACTCCAGTTCGGGTACTAGATCTCCTTGTTTAGTAGTTCATTGTAGATTATAGTACGAATGAGTTCACCCTCAATTAAATAGAGCCCCTCTCGTGCTAATCCGATAAGTGCTTGATAACCGGTTCATTTAAAAGTAAAGTTAGGAAGGAATGGAATATACCCCCTCTTAATTATCGATCTTCCATACTAGGAAATTATTTGACTAAATGGAAAAAACAACGAGTGTAAAACGAAAGTAGATCTCATATGATACTAAACAACTAAATCTTCCTTTCCTGATTGGAGGTTATATGTCTGTCAATGCAAACAGACACAAAATTAGTGTTTGGGGCGAATAGAGAATAGATTTTTGAGCAACTCTCTCCAAATAAGTGAGGGAGGAATAGAGTCTACTCCAATGAAATTGACGGTTGTCAGTAAAATAACATCATCATCTCTACATCAGATGCATGCATGCAATCAAGGAAATAAGAAGTGACGTCTTCATCTCGAAACACTTAACAGTTGTACATGAGTCCTACCGGACTGATCTTTAAAAGTAGGATCACACATCAACTCTTATCTTGTTATCAATCTTCTTTCAGTGAATCCCCCAATCCATGTCCTCTTTTATGGTGGTAAAATAGCAGCAGTACAATTCTGCTTTTCAAGTATCCTTGATCCCTCCTTATCAATATCCTTGAAGAAGACCGAGGAAGTAATGATAATGAAAAATAATTGATAGGGCCTCAACTATAGTCACATCCTTGTGTGAGCCCACTTCGCAGTGAGGTAAAACTAACAAAGACGCCAATTAAAAGATACTTTCTTTCAAGCATTATACATAAATGATGTGCAAAAGAACCCGTTGGTTCATTGACAATCAAATGCGTACTCGTGCTGTCGGTACGATGCACCTTCTCTTCAAAGGATAACCTCCAAATTATATTTACTCTAGGTAAGAAAATCTATGAACAACCGAAAGCAACTAGCTACTGAAAGAACAAGGAGAAATAATGACATTAAGTCCAAGCAAGCAATAGCAACATTTTTCCAAGTAACAGTTAAACATGAATACTATGCACTACTAAATGAAGAAAGTTTCAGTCAGAAAGAGCATTAAATTCCACAGATTTTGTTACTTTGTATTATTAATAAATTTTTCAGTTAGTATTCGTGTTATGTTATAGGTTAAGTAAATTACCTAAATTTCTAAGCAACTCTATCTATAAGCACTCTTGGTTATGTGACTTATGTCAACAATTAGGAAATCCCCGATCAGCTTGAATACCTAAGTAAGCAGGGGAAACCTCTGCCATTGCTAATACAACTCGTCTTGCAAGACTAAAATGAACAGACTTGCTTACAACAGTAGCCTTGCATCACTCAACCCTAGTATGTCTGCTACAAGTTCTTTCCAATCCAATCAAAATCATATCACATCCTAGTTAGGACACGTAAAGCAATACTCTATACATAGAAAACCTATTTAATACCTATTCAAATAACTAATTCAAGCTAGCTATTTATTACTCTCCCCATCCCTAAATGAGTGTTATGTCTGACTTATTTTTGTCAATTTACGTAAACTTTGACCAATTTCTTATAAACTTACTGTTAAAGTTATAAAAAAATGTCATTGATCCATCCTCAATAATCTTATAAAAAATTAAAATTTAGAATCCAACACCTCAATAAATATATGTTAAATAACTTTTCAAAAACCAAACAAGACAGAACCGAGGGAGTAACATTCGATCCATCCTTGAGCTTTAAGACCCAATTCTGGCAATTCGCCATATCATAGTTTCAAGGATCCAAACGAGGAGGGACTACCTCACTATATTATCATCAAAAAAACAGGAAAAAATAATTTTTATTTCCTTAAAAATCAAAACAAGAATCTGAACCAATTTAATCAAAATAAGGCAATGAAAAATGTCTACATGCAATGGCAAAAAATATTCCTGAAATTAAAGTACGATTAGAAATGAACAGAACAGTACCTTTTCATGGTCGGATTTATACTTTTCTTTTCGGTTTACAGCGGACGTATTAAGCGAGAGAAATTAGGAAGGACAAGGTTAGGGTTTCTGTTTCACTATTAAGCCGCAGAATTTTGCTGATTGCACTCTGCGACAGACAGTGAGTGACTGTCCAACCGGGAAAAGAAATTGGGCGGTTCGGCTACGGAGAGCGGGAATGTGAATAGGCACACGAGGATCTGGGTAATTTCCGCCGTCACCCTTATAATTTAGCCAAATTTCAATTGCGCCCCTAAAATTTGCGGGAGCTTATCCCTTTATTCATTTTTTCACCGATTTAATTAATTTTTAAATTAAAATAATAATTTTAAGATATTAATATTGTAAATTTATCAACTTTAATGTAACTGAAGACATTATTTTACTTAAAAATATAAAAAAATAAATAGACTAAAAATAAAAAAATGATTCTTTTGGAAAAATAGATGTAGTAATAATTATATAATTAATTACGTCATAACATATATATATATGTAGCTGATCGGTTAAAAATCGTAAATAATTTACGAACTTATGAACCATGAAATTGACTTTTTTATGGTTCAAGGTTATAAAATTTCATATGATTCACATTTATAAATTTCATAGTTCACATATTTCATGGTTAATAGTAATAAATTTCATGGTTCACAATTTATATAAATTTCATGATTCACATATTTAATAGTTTAGAGTTATAAATATCATGGTTCACAGTTATATCAATTTTATGGTTCACAGTTTATAAATTTCATGATTTTCAGTTATATCAATTTCATGGTTCATAGTTAAAATTTTCATGGTTCACTGTGATTCGCAAGTTCGTAAATTGGGGGTGGTTCGCGACCGATCACGTCCCTATAAATATATATATATATATATTAAGTCAATCATTCTTATAAAAGTATTTTATAATTTTATAATTTATATAATTCCACATTTTTTTAATTTTTAGATCGAGTATAGTGTAGAATATATGAATATATATAATATATTTATATTTTAAAATTAATTTTAATAAGTTAACAAAAACTAAAAAAATTAATACATTTATAGTTAAATACTAAAATTATATATATAATATTTTTAATAGTTTAATAATATTTATTAAGTTAAACTATAAAAATTAATATACGTATCAAAACTAAAAATATTTATAATATATTTATAGTTTAACTAAAAAATTATAAATTATAAAACTACAAATTACTTTTGTAAGAACAATTGACTTTATATATATATATATATATATAATAAGATACATAATTAATTATCTAATTTTACCACATTGATTCTCCCAAATCAGTCATTTTTTTATTTTTAGTCTGATTTTTTAATAATTTTTAATTTAAATACACCTATATATTTAAAATAGTTATGATAAATTGTATTAAAGTTTGATAAATTTTATTATATTATTATCTTCAAAGTAATTTTTGTTTATATTTTATTTCTATTAAAAACTATAATTAAGTTAATTAAAAGAAATGGACAAAATGGTAGATTTTATATAATGATCAAACTTGAGAGGCCAACGAAATTTAGCCAAACAACAAGGGGCCACTTCAAGAGATTAATTATTTTGCTCATGATCAATTTGATCAATATTCAAATTAATTTATTTTAACTTTTATTTAGTTTGAGCAAATAAATAGACTTATATGGTTTTGTAGAATATATCTAGCTAGCTAATATACAACGAGTTGCATGTCTATTATTTTTGGAGAAAAATAAATAACTCATGCTTAAATTTGGATTTTTTTTAAAAAATAATAATTTAATTTAACTATAATATTTAAATAGTAGTAACTCTTAAAAATCCAATCCAAATCCACCTGGTTAATAGTTGCATGTGCGAATAAAGATTAGGAAAATTAAAGGGATAAATATCCCATGCATGCATGCATGCACGTTTAAAATTAAATATATATATACCTGAGCTCCACCGTGTCCATCAAAGACGCCAAAGTACTGAACCCTAGAGTCCTGGGCGGCGTAATGGCAGTCCGGGGAGGTGCAGCCCCCGAACGTGTCACACGGAAGTGACATGAACCTCGGTATGGCAACTAACTTATCCTCCATATGCCTCCGCATTCCCTTATCAAGCACCGCCGTCCAAGACGTTCCCCTATTCGATCTCCCAATGCAGAACCTCGGTAGTACTGTCGTGTTGCTTCCCCCAGCTGCAGCGTCGTCGCTGCTAGCGCTCCTCGAAGTACTGCTGCTATCGTACGCCACCATTGCATTCATCGGCACCACCGACGTCGACCCAGGATTAATCTCGGGAATAGTACTGATCGGTGCGTGATTCGTGCCTGATAATTCTGCCTGCAGGGTTTTGGTGTTAGCTGATGAAGATGAGCTAGTAGTACCAGTACCACTTCCGGAAGCCATTGAAGATCAATTAGTTTGAGGATTGCTTAAATTTTCTTCGATCGGGTACGTAGAAATTAAGCAAGAGTTAAAGATGGATCTCTCGGAGGCCGGACGGAGACGAAATTGATTAAGGG
>JAOTQG010119748.1:0-10827 GCA_025631175.1 Iris virginica | reverse complement strand
TGTTGCTATTTGTCCAATCGACAACCCAGTCTTCCCACCTCAGGTGCTCTTCTTTCCTCATATTGTCTTGAGCTTCCCTCAAATCTACAGTTGCCTCAGCGCTGCTCCTCCTTGCGTCGAACTTCTCCCCTTGAGACGACTCCACGTCACTTGAGCTCTCTGATTCCTCCCCCTCAAGCATATCCTCATCTTTCAAGCCAAACCAATCACCATTGTCGTCAATAAAGAACTTCTTCCACCAACTTCTCATCCTATGATACCTTTACAATGCATCAGAAAGAACACATCAATTTTTATCATTTGACCATTCAACTGGACTACAAAACCCATTGACGTACTGGAAACGACTTCTGCATTGACATGGGTTTTGCTAACAAGTGCCCTTATTGCATTAGATAAGAATATAAAAGTGGAAATTATTCACACTTTGCTGCAGTTAATGAAAGCACTTAATCAATAGCTGATTAAAACAAATAAAAAGAATAAATCCATATTATCTTTTCCCCAATTCAAATCAATGTACACAAATTGAGTCAATCGATAATGATTTATCAATTTGGGCTTTGACAACAGAATGGAATCGTAGAAATTGAGATACTATATTATTCTCATCAGCATGATTACAACAACCAAGTCATAACAGGCAGATAACCGAATTAAGGATATCAATATCCTGATAAACAAACACAAACGACTGCTTTACTCAGTCAAACGGCGACGCATAATGATTAGAAGAAGGGGCAAAATGCACTTACTTGGCTTAAACATCGTAGAAAGGAAGCACGTAACGGTCACCCCCAATTGCTGAAGAACCCTAAAATTCATAGTGCTACTAGACCTATTAAGTTTAGGGGTGGGCGCGGTTCGGTTCGATTCGGTTCGGTGCACTTACAGAGCAGAACCGAAAACCAAACCGGTAATTGGAACCGGTTCGGTTCGATTCGGTTATGAGCAGAATAAATCACAAAACCCATATAAATCAAACCGTTCGATTTTGGTTTGGTTTGATCCGGTTTCGGTTTTAAACCAGAAAATAACCAAGCCAAATTTTTGTTCAGTAATTTGAATTTTTGTTGGGCCAGCATGTTGGGCCTAAAATTACTGCACAACCTTATATGAATCCAGCGGTGTTACAACAAATAAATTAAAATGGTTCCATACACAAACCAATTAAAATAAAATACTTCAAAAATCACCATAAAAGTTATTAAAGTTACATACTTCAAAGAAATTAAAAGTACAAAATTACATACTTCAAACAAATTAAAAGTACAAATTTAAATGGTCTCATACTTCAAAATGGTTCCATACACAAACCATTGATTTTGAATTGAATCTCAGGCAGCAGGCAGCAGCTCACCTCTTAGCCTCATAGTATACTGTTTAGGTTTAGGTTTTTTAGGTAAGTGTTTTATTTTTAAATATTATTATAATTAGTATTTTAATAATAAATATAATAAAATATATATATTTATATCCGGTTCGGTTCGGTTAATCGCGGTTTGGTAAACAATGGAACCGAGAACCGATCCAAACATGTAAGGTTTGGTTCGGTTCGGTTTCGATTCGTTGACTTTTTGGTCAATGCGGTTTTTTTCGGTTTGGATCGGTTTGGTTTCGGTTTTTCTGATTTTTTTTGCCCACCCCTAACTAAGTTGAAATCGAAAAGAAGTTGGTCGCGCGAAAATTGGGGAGTTTTGGTAAAGGGATCAAATTTGAATTGTGGACACACATGGATTGAACGCACAATGAAGATGAGTATTCGGCTAACACTCGTAATTTAAAATTAATTTGAATTTAAAATTAAATACAATATATATAATGTCAACGAGCAGTTGGTGCAGTGGTGCCAGGGGTTGCACTTGGAAGGGAGGACTACGGTTCGATCCCCCCACTACGTTGGGAGAGGTTTAAAACATTAACCCGAGGACCCGCCTCGAACAGGATTAGTCGGCCAGTGACCGGACACCTGGGCTTAGACCAAAAAAAAAAATCAAAAAATATATGAATTAATACATTAGATTATTAAATCAGATAATAAAATTAAATGTAACATATGAAAAATTCAAAAAATTGGGGTTAACAAGTAGAGTCACTTAACGAAATTTAGTTATTGACATTTAAAAGTTGCTCAAAATAGTATCGAGTGTAAATAAATCTTGCTATATGACGATGCACGAATTTTTCTGTGATCTGAGCGACCATTGCGATGGCTGAGAGCTGTTGAACTGGGAAATAACAGGACCCGCAAGACAAACACCTTTCTATGAGGTAGGGGGTTCCCTACCAAACAAGCTCCGGTGTGAGAATGAGAACTCAAGTCTGAGGAATATCCGAGAGTATTCACGGGAGAGCTAGGGAGCAGAATTATGCGTACCTTTGCCTACAGGGGTAGGGCCTTACTTATAGGCATTAAGAATGTTGAATCCTTGAAGGTAAAAGAGTTCTGGCCGCCTCTTGCTCCCTCGAAATCCAATGTCAGCCAGAATCCTAACCATAATCTTCTTTGGTAAGTAAATCAGAGTTATGTAGGGAAATGACTCCTCATGAGGACATACCGTCATTAATGAAGACCTCTTCCTAGTTGGACATGGACTCCTGAGCTAGACAGCTCGCAGGAGTAGGATAGGTCGCCCAGAGCTGAGCTCAAGGTGAGGAATGGAGCGAAGTTCTATAAGCCCGAACTCTTCGACAGTGCTTTCAGATATTGATTATCTACTAATTATTACGCCGGAGTTGTTTGGCAGAGATCACCTCCCTGCTCAGTAACGTGCGTTCATTCTTGGTAGGTACAGCAGATAGGCGAGCAGGTTGCAGGTTGACGAGCAGCAGTTGTAGAGCATTGGAATAGGTCTCGTTCGTTGAGCTTGTGGTTTTTTTGTGTAACAACAACTCATTCATGGAGGGGAGAAGGCTATGTTTACCCCTCCAACAACAAGGCTGAGTTGGAGAAGCCGATGAAGGAGCTTGAGCCTCCGACCTATGTCTCCAATATGGACTTGGACGCGCGAGGTCTCAACGCTATGACAGGGTGCTCTCTGCTTGCCCGCGTTGCCGACGAAGCCCATTGGAAGAAAACAGCTGAGGTTCCCGCGGGTGAGATCGTCGACAGGATGGGTGTCCAGGTGAGCGAGGTAATCTTGTTCCTCGCCTTTTATCCTCTTTCTCTTAAAGAAATTTAACAAGAAATTTTTGCTAACTTTTCCTCTTTTGTTTCCGCAGTTTGCCTCTAACTTGACTGCTCTGGCAGAAAAAGCAAACAAAGCTGAAGCCAAGGTGGCGAGCTTGATGAAGCAGCTGGAGGCGACCAAGAACTTTGCGGAGCACTCCTTGGCTGGGCTGAAGGAGGAGAATGAGAAGCTGAAGAAAGGCGTTGAAGACTTGACCAGCGAGAAGAATAACTTGTAAGGCTCTGTCAACTCCTTGAATGAACGCCAATTCGAGCAAAAAAGGAAAGAGGATGAGGCATCCTTCCAAGGTCGCGAGGCGTCCATTAAAAGTGCTGCTATTGAGGAGTACCGCCAGTCTGAGGACTTTGCCAACAGTGTAATGAGCGAGGTCGTGCCTGTGTACAATCAAGGTCGCAACCACATCCTGAGGATGGTTGCTGACCATGAAATATCACAGGATGTTTTGACTGCTTGGGCGACCTATAGCAACTCTGGGGACCATGCAAAGGGGCAAGCTTCCATGCTTCCATACCGGCCAGATGAGCTAGAGACTATCAAGGAGATGGATATCGCTGCTGGTTTGGACATCGAATGGGTTCCTCCTCCTCCCCAGCCTTACACTTTGGATTATGTCATTAATTTATTACGGTGAGGAGGAGAAGCTAAGTTCATTGATAATACTTGGATCTCCAGTAAGCCAGCTGAGTCCCCTGAGGAGCCTACCTCTGATGCGACCTTGGAGGATAATTAGGCCGCACAAGAGGAGCCTGTTGAGCCTGCGATTCCTCAACCAACACCTACTGCTGAAGATTCCTCGCTTCCTCCTCCTGTCTGAGAAGTTTGTAGTTTTTGAACAATTTATCCTTGAGGGTTGTAACATTTCTGATACAATGATCTTTGACACTTAGTAATTTCTGTAAATGTTTTGATGGTGCGAGCAAGATTTCATCGCGACCTTGATGGTAACTGATTATTGGACAAGTTTAAGCCCTCTCTTTGAAATGATAGTGATGTGAGCCACGTTTGCTCGCGGCGTTTAATTATGTTTGCTTATTGATATTCCCTGCTTAGCATTTTTACTTATTGTATTTTAGCTCTTAGCTTTCTGTAGCTCGCGTGCGATGCAGCGATGTCTCTCGTGATCTTGAGTTTAGGCACGCATGCTATTTCTCTTGCTTGAGCCTAAAGAGTAAGCTGCAGAATCTCGGCTTGAACTCACTGATTTATTGTACGACCTGCTTTCGTACTCTGCTAGGTATCAGCTTATGCGATGTCCCGCATGATCCTCGCTCTCGAAGCGACGTCATGTGTGATTTCCCGCGACGTCTTGATCGCCAATATGATGTCCACAACGACCATACTTTGGAAGTTCTGAAACATCTCTGACCCTGATTTACGAGGAATATTTTATATTTTTTAAATCAGGGTCGACATGTCGCACCCTTGTGATTTGTACAAGAGACAAAGTATAGGTCGCATTAACGAATAACTACATGTCTGAATAACTGGAAAATTTTATTGATTGAAAATATGAATAGATACGAGGAAAAAAATAACGTTAACTAAAACTAAGCCATTATCAAGGGTAATACTTTTTAAGATGATTGGCGTGCCAAGGATTTTTGACGATAGTCCCGTCTACCTCGCGTAGCCTATAAGTTCCTTCCCGCACAATCTTCGCGATGATGAGGGGACCTTCCCAATTAGGACCTAGCTTTCCATCAGGTCGCTTGTGGTTGGTCGACTCAATTTTTCTGAGGACGAGGTCGCCTACTTTGAAAGAGCGAGGATTCACCCTCTTGTCATGATACTCTTTTGTCTTCTATTTATAATAGGCCATTTGTAGTCCTGCTTGTAATCTTCTTTCCTCGAGCAACTCAAGGTCGTTCAATCTGTGCCTTTCATTCTCGCGAGCATTGTAGCGTAGCACGTGAGCTGAAGGTATGTTGGTCTCTATGGGGACCATAGCTTCTGAACCGTAGTAGAGAGCAAAAGGGATTTCCTTAGTTGGCCATTTAGGAGTGGTTCTGATCGCCCATAAGTGTCTGTCTAACTCATCGATCCATTTTGCTTTCTTTGCGACCAACATCTTCTTAAGCCCATATACCATTAACTTATTTGCTGCTTCTGCTTGTCTATTACCTTCGGGATGCCAAACAGAGGAAGACCATTGGTGAATTCCTTTGTCATTGAGGAACTTGGTGAATCTTTTCCCCACAAAGTTAGTTCCATTGTCGCAGATGATAGCTCGCGGGAGTCTAAAATGACACCAGATCTGGTCATCGACGAACCTCATCGTCGCATCCTCATTTACATTCCTTAATGGCATAGCTTCTATCCACTTGGAGAAGTAATCAACTGCTATTAACAAGTGGTCGCTACCTCCTCGCGCTCTGGTGAGTCCTCCAATTGAGTCTAGTCCCCACATGTCGAAGTGCCAGGTCACCACAATTGGAGTATGAGGAGTTGCGGGTAATCTTGGTACATCAGCATGTCTCTGACGTTGGTCGCACTTTTTGGTGTACTCAACTGCCTCTGCTCTTAAACTGGGCCAATAGTACCCAGATCAGGACTTGTCCTCAATTTGGTCATCTGGTTCAGAGTATTCCACCACCACTTCGGGCCCCAGTACATAATTGCAACAATATTTACCCCCCAAAATTGGGAGGAAAATTGAAGGGAAAAGTGGATGAATGAATTAAAGGTTGTTTTACCCTTTTCAAATATTTTCCTTTCTTTCTATATTTTATACCAAACAGATGAAAATAAAACTCTGTATTTTTTCCCTCTTCAACCAAACAATCGGAGGAAAAAATATTTTTCACCCCCTGAAGATTGAAAGTTAAGCACCCCTATTTTTTACCCCTTCTATTTTTCGCCCCTCCAACCAAATGGACCATAAAACTTGGGGGTCATCCACTATTTGAGTTGTTACTTGATTAATTCAGAAGTAAGCCTTCAAACTAAATTTTGAACTAAGGAATTAAATTCTCACATTCACATTCAAAAAGATGGTTAGTGAGAGGTTACATGCAAAGCAAATACTTGTGACTTCATTACATGGCTATGAGTGGGGTCCAAGTGCATGAAAACAACCTCTGATGGCGTAATTACTTGTTGTAAAATAGTAGGAAATGGATCTGATGCCTGTAACTTTTATAGTTTCAATGGGGGATCTTTTTCTTTTTATTTATTCTTAATACTTATATCTCTAAATATATTTTTAATACACAATTTGGCTAGTGGTGGTTGGGGGTGAGTGTTGGGGAGGGGGGGGGGGGAGAGGTTAATATACCAACCACCAAAAATAATTTTTTTTCACTTCCCTTTTATTATTTTTGTTTTTTGGTTAGGCATTGAAAGTTTTGCAATCTTATATGACCAAAGTACCCTAATACAACGAAATTTTTATCACATACTTAATTACTTTGCTACAAGCACCTCATAGGAGTAGTATTTTCGTAAGATGTATTAGAGTTCAAATTCACTAAATATAGTGATGCATCTACTATGAGCCTTAATGGGTAAACACAAAAAAATTGAAAAGGTTGTCAATTGAGAATGATTTAGATTAACTTGAGATAATTTGCATGTTAGTTTTTCTTACTGTAACGTACAATGTAAAATAAGTTTATAACGAATGAGGGATTTGAAAATCTATTATCTATAATAGGTGATGCTCAAAGAGAAGCGAGTCTTTTCATTTGTTGTCATACGTTTGGTGCTCATAATCAAATACATAGTTTATGGCCTCGAATGATTTAAGGATAACCAAATGGCTATGGCATCTACGTGCTTTATCTTTTATCCGATGGTTACTGCTATTTGAATTTAAGCGCTTAACAACTTATTTGAATTAAAGGGGGAAAGCGGAATGTTGTAAATCTTTCTTTTAACAACGAGTGTTTTCTGGGACTGTATGAGTCCCAACAGCTAAGGTTCTATTAATGGATGTCTCCATAAAATCATTAAATGCAAATTTATAGGAGAAGTGAAAATGAGAGCTAGTAAATCTAAAGTTTGCCTAAGCAGTCTAACATGTTGTTTAAGCTGATGTTTGGACATAACTGTTAACGACTTGTGATGTTTACCTAGACTGCAGTCGATGTAATCTACTCTTGAGATTCAGTAATTGCGCTTTTCATTTTCTGGCTTTTATCTCTAATTTGATTACATATCATTCTATATATGTAGTACTAAAGTATTGAATATAAATTACTAACTTATTTGAGACATGAACTCTTATTCGTTGGGAGCTTGATAGGATGATCATCTTTGTGAGAGGAAGTCTTCTCTTTTTATCTTTTCCTCAATTCATCCTATAAAATAAATTGTTACACCACATTTAATAATGTAAAAGTGCAACATTTGAGTATGCATATTTATTTAATGCTAGTAACATAATTATTAATGTTACATGAGCTCTTTTATTTAATTAAAATCCTCTAGTAAAACATTTTATTTACTAGGGTCAAAAATGGGATGTCTACAATATGATATACTTGGAATAAGCATGAGTTGCGAGAATCACCCATTTGAGGAAACTATATGTAGCAAGAACGAGGTGTGTGATTTCAAGAGAGTAAACCCAAGGTGAATAATACCAAGGATGATTGCACGTAAAAGACACCTAAAAGACACAATGGTTGTAAGGAGATGCTAATGACTATACGAGGTAAGATTAAACTTACGAAAGGCATAATGGGAAGCAAAAGGTGAGAAGTTGCTAATTGTTGATTTATTGTGATATGTTTGATGTATAAACATGATCAAGATGAATATGACACAACAAGAGATAAACTAAGGGTTATGCCTATGATCATGATACTTGATATAATTGTGTTAACATTTTACGAATCATAGGTTACTTGATTATAATGAAGCATGAGTTACTTGATTATGATAAGATATGTGGTTATATCATGGTTATAAATGTTATGGCTAAAAGACGTATGTTTACATAAAGTTTTTTACCTGATTGATCGGTCTCATGTAAGGTAGTGAAGGTAATCAAATGAACGACACTAGACCGTTGGTTGACCCGAATTGCCTTTATCCCAATTCGCAGAACGTAATAGGGTATATGGGATACTTTGATGGGCGGCGTTATAGGTTGGGCATTAGTTTGTTTTCCCATGGTTCTCCCGGGGTGATAAGGAAGAGCTCCAGTCCCAAGGGTGTTTTGGCGTAGTACTCAAGCTACTTCTTTCCTGCGGAGTAATAAGGGTGCCCCGTAGTTATGATTACAAGAGAATTTTACTAGTCCTGGTAAAGCAAGTAATGTGATTCAATACTTATGATACTTGACATGACTATAGGTTATATATATTTTTCTTATACTGCTTTATGTTGCTCTGCTGCATACATGTTTCACTGTACCTTGGTATATGCGCACTGCTTGCCATAAAAAATCCTCACTCATCGATAGCGACATACTATTTTTAAAATTATATATATTAAGCAATGAACAATGAAACGCTATAAGGAACACGAGACTGACAGGAGGCACATGGTTTTGAAGCTAGTTGGAGTTATATACTATGGCTAAAGTTTGATTGTAAGATAATAATTAACAGATAAGATATCACCATGTACTTAACTTTGAAACTTAGTAGATCAATTAATAATTTATTTAACTACTGATTTATGTCATGAGTGGTTTACTTAAGTTGTGTATGTTGATGGTTTAATTGAATTTATCGGTCCTTGTATACCCTCACGCCCTGACTTAGACTCCGAAAAGGGCTCAGGTTTGGGGCGTGACAGATCATGTGTTATAGGTGAAAAAATTGTAAACTTTGTATCCCACATGTTCGCTAAGTGGGAGAATATAAAAGTTTTATATCTCGTATGTGGACATGAGACGTAATTGAAAAATAAAAAATTAAAGTCGTAAATAGAATATGACGTCTTGGTTAATGAGACACGTCACCCTACAAATAACTCTCAATAATGGAATGATGATTTAAATTTTTTACATAGCTAAGGTTTGTCCTCTCTCTGTCTTATTAATAAAGTGGTGTTCTCATTAAATCATACTGTTGATCAACTCATTAATTTGCTTAATCTCATTCAATAAGTTTTATAAGCTTAGAGTAATTGCTCTTAAGTGTTTTATCTCGATCTCTTAGCTTTAAATCCCTTCAGTAAGTTAGTAATATCTCTAGTATCTCTCTTATTTGATCCTTAGCTTGCAGGTACATCCTTTGTCTTAGAGCTGATAGCTTTGAAGCTATCACAAGCTCCAAGCTAAGCTTTAGCTTCTCAGAAGCTTGTTGGATAAAAGCTCCAGACTAGTTCACCCGAACAACTTTGTTCAAATGTTTTAAATATCTCAAAGCATTACATGATATTCTTTATTGGAGAAATTTGAGACAACATACTGTTTGTCTTAAATAGAAAAACCTTTCTATGCTTAAAATAAGGATTAAAAAGACTAACAGTTATATCATTCGTGCAACTATTATTTGATAAAGACAAAGCACTTATTGGTGGACATCATGCCATGTTTTAAGGAAAAGCTAATATCCAACGGCTACCTCCTTCTCCGTATAAATATGAAGATCTATTGAAGAAGGAAGTGTTCTTTGGTGGGTATCTGCCACTATACAAAGAAGATAGAGAGACACTTTGAGAGAACCACATAAAAGCCTTTGCTCCCTCACAGCCAACATCTTCCAAAGCTTTTATGTTTTTACTTACTTACTGTACTCAACCTTTGTGAGTGCCTCCCATTGTAATATCTTTGAGGCACATTGGTTGTCCAAGCACACCGAGTGAAACTAGTTCAAGAGAGAGAACACAATCACTCAAACCAAACACCAACTATTAGGTTAGGCACGGTGACTTGTACACGATCCATTAGTGGTCAGTAGGCTTTCCCTCGAGCTTAAAATGTTGAGCCAAGGTGATTTGTAATAGCTTAGATCATTAATATAGTTCACGTCACAAATCCTAGCCCAACCAACTAGGTAGTGGAAGTAGGAGTTATTTAACACTCCGAACCACTATATATACTTGTGTGCTTTACTGCTTTCCTTAAAAGCTTTGCTTTATATTCTGTGCTTTAATTGTTTAAGCTTAGCTTGTTGTAGCTTGCTATAGTCACAAGTTGACATAGAAGCTTAAGCTCAGCTCAAAGCTTTCATCATTCAGAGTTTTACATTGCTTGATAAACTTTCTGTTAGGCTATATGCTCAAAGAATCTTTGCTTAAAAATAAGCAAAAGAAGCTTGAGTAGTTAAAACTTCAGTTGGATCAAATTCCGCAGCAGCTTTTATATGAAAGCTTGCTTATCCAAACAAAGAAGTTTTGAATATAGTCTAAAAGTTTTTAAAATCCAAATAAGCTATTCACCCCCCCTCTTGCTTATTTCTTTCCAGTGGGACTAACAATTGCTATCAGAACCTGGCTTTGCAAAAAGAATATTTCCGAGCTTCACACCTTGTAAGCAAAGATCCATGGCTGGAAAGAGTGTCCAATCTTGCAATGTTACCAATGTTCCTATTCTTGATGATAATGACTTCGCAGTCTGGAAAGATAAAATGACAAAGTACATGGATTCTATCGATGAAAGACTGATGACAGTCGTCCTTAATGGTCCTATGTTTCCTCTAAAAGTTAGCACAACTCCTAGAGTCATACCACCACTTGCTGA
>JAOTQG010119737.1:0-10828 GCA_025631175.1 Iris virginica | reverse complement strand
CATCTTACAATATTGGGGGGATGGGGGAGAGAAATCATACAAACAAAATTCAAAAAAGTAATACATGCATGAGAACAATTGTAACCCTTCTTCCATTCGTAATCTGTGAAAATGCTACAAAAATCCCTTTTCTTTTCATTCAATTTATCCAAAAAAAAAAAAAAGGAGAAAAAAAAGGTGGGCACAAAATCCAAGATGGGATTTTATTTTTAATCACTTCAACAGAAATGCAAAAATACTTTTAGTAGTATCTCCAACATTACATGAATGGTTCGATTGTACTTGGTTTAATTTTAATTTTAAGCAGTGAGCTCCTCCTCCTTGTGGGTCTCAATGACAACATCGCTGGTGGCATAAGCCACGCAGGTCAAAACCCATCCTTCATCAATTTGGTCGTCGTCCAAGAAACTCTGGTCCGACTGGTCAACGCTGCCGGAGATGACCTTACCGGCGCAGGAAGAGCAGGAGCCGGCGCGGCAAGAGTAGGGCAAGTCGACGCCCTCCTCCTCGAAGTGGTCGAGGATGTACACGTCATCGGGGACCTCGAGCACTTTCTCCCCTTCTGGGGTTTTGAGGGTGACCTTGTAGGCGTGGGTTTTGACGGTCAGCCGTCCGGAGCGGAGGGAGCCTGACTTGAAGCCCAGGAGCGCAGCCTGGCGCGAGGTGGCTAGGGAGTTGAGGGGTTGGTTTTTGCGGAGGAAGGTGGCGCTGAAGGCTGTGCCGGAGAGTGTGGCGGCGGCCATTGTTGTTGTTGTTGTTGATGGGTTTTGTAAGAGAAAGAGAAGGTAGTGGCTTGGCTTGGCTGGCTACTGGTGGATGTAGTGAGAGAAGTGAAGTTTGTAGGGAGGGAAGGCTTGTGGAAGTAGTGTGGTTTAAGTGAGCCAGAGAGATGAGATTGCTGCCACGTGTCGGATGTTGGTGGTTCGCTTTATCATGTTATCATCACAGCAGATCCAACCAAATTGTTTTTTTCTTTTGGCGAATATTCAGCTTTTGAACTGTGGATATCATCCTTTAGTAGTACTAGTATTTCTTCTGTTTAAATCTTAGCCTTTCAATTTGAGGGTGGGTTGGGTTTTTTTGGTGGCCAAAAGATGGATAAATAGCAGCAAGCAAAGCAACGTGCCTAAGAATTTTTGGCACTTTGTTTGGCCACACACGACACAGCACACGCAAAAGATAGCCGGAAAGGGCAAAATAAAAAATGTCTTCATATTAGGTAACAAACTTTAAGCAGAGCATAGTAGATGATTTTTTACTTCAAACCCAAAGAGCTAACCATTCAATTTCCAATTAACTTAGAGGCTTCGTTCGAACCAGGCAAGGACAGAAGACAATTGTGAAAAGGATGAAGAAAGCTGGTCAAAAAAGAAAAGAGGCAAACCCGAATGATTGAAACATTGGAAACTCTAACATGTGTATAGGAATAAGAATGTTTGCACATAGTAGTTCACAAGCACAAATTCATCTCCTCACATCTCCCTCGGACAGTTCCTTCTCCATGACGTAACAGTGCATACCAAAAATAAGTGAAGAAAAAAGGACCCGAACTTGAGGGGAAAATCAAGTGCGCTTACAAGGGGCAACAATTTAAGGGGGAGTAGAAAAAATAACTACATGACTGATGTCTGGCATCGTACTAAGCCTTTTCGGATAATAAAACAATCTCTGCATTCTAACTTAAGTAAGGGTGGGCTTTCTTCTACATCCCAGGGAAAAGAAGCAAAAAAAATTATCAGGCTTTCCCCATTCCTGAAGAGTTACATATCATCCTCGTACCATGTGAATTCCGTTCTTAGATCTCCCCGATGCAAGGCTTCCACTCTGTATCATTACAAAAGCACGGGGAAGCATCCTCAATTCTAGTCTTGATTGCACTCATCAATCACACTTGATGTTTCTGTATATCCTCCTCACAAAGAGATTAGATCCCAAAAAACCAACCGCTCCTGGAAAATTGATGTGAGGATTAGAGCAAAGTCAGTAAACAGTTAAATAATGTTACTCGCCCTCAAAATTTACTCATTATCATCAAATGGTGCAAGAATCTTCAGTACAGCGTCGAAAGGTACAATGTAGCATGTTCCTGAATCTGAATAATAATCAGAGAACATGGAGCCATCCCCTTATATTTCTATCAAACAACTATGGCAGACTGGGTGATGTTTATATCAGTTCAGGGAAGAGCCCAGTGCACAAAAATATGGTTGCTGGGTATTTAAAACAGCTTAGATAACTTGGCATATAATCAGTTTGTAAGTTCACCAAAAAGGTCTACAGCACGAGTTCATAGAGCCCTAGGGCTCCATAATTAAAAACCCTAGTGAATTTTCAACGTCAAAATTTTAGCACAAATCCGTCTGAAAACTCTGATTCAAACCCCAATTGAAGCTAACTTTACTTCTATGGTTAAGGAAATAACCACCCATACATACTCATGCTGAACACTGCTAAGGCACGAAGCTCTATCAACTCTAATGCCTAACAAGTCCTGGGAATTTTGATTGTTACACTCAATGAGTTCTATTTGAAAAGTTGGGTAAAAATTTTCTAAGCTGCACTTCTACTTCTACATCAAAGTATTTTAACTTTTAAAATATAGGGTAGTTGGGGAAAAACATTTTAATCCTCGTAATTTTCGACTTCCAAACATGGATGCTTACAGCAGCATGGCAGGAGTATTACTCTACGAAACTAAAAAGGATGGGGGAGGGATGAGGAAGAAGAAGAAGAAGAACCATTGACACAACCAGAAAACTGTACCATGACACACATGCTTCCTCCAATAAACCAATTTGAAATCCAATTAGCTTCAAACAGAATAAAAAAAGAGTACGGCCATCAGTTGTGTTTCCTGGCTCTTCACATTTTTCTTAATGTTTATTATAATCAACCCTAAAACTTGCTTGTTAGCTTTACTTCAGAAAACATTTGGGTTTTGAGTTGATCAGATCTAAATGAATAAAAGAATCATATAATTCAATCCGTAAGTAAGAGAATCGCAGTAATCACCCAACTCAAAAAAAATATGCTGCATAAAATACAGCAGTAACGAAGAGTTAAAGTATAGAGAAAAACAGCCGAAATTTAATAAACATACCACAGAGAATTCCTAGGCCGAGACAAAACATCGCTGTATATCCAAAGTAGAAGCTTGTTTGGAAGAGCCCCGACATCTTAGTCTTCACATAATAGTAGTATATGGAATACAAGTACACGTAAATAGCTGTGGAGGCAGCAGAAAAGAATGATGTCCATTGCCAGTGATAATTCTCAGCGTTTAACAAGAAATATGTACCCACGATTGTCACACAAACAGTGACAATAGTGAGAATCAGAAAAACCAGAAGCATAAAGCCGTAGACATAGTACACCTGTCATAAAAGTTGAAACAATTTAGCATTGAAAACGAGAGTCTGTAAGTTGCTAATTATAAGATGCTTTTTCTTTCTTATCAGGATAAAGATCTTGTGCCAAACCAACAGGACAGGAATATATGCATCCAACTACATCTTTTGCTAGCAAGTTCAAAATCATAAGCTTTCTTCAATTTTAGGTATCCTACATGTCAAGTTCAAAAAACTGACTGAACCCCCCAAACCAGGAGGCACTGATGTAGCATTAACTACCCAGGAACCAAAGGAAAGTCATTACACTGTTTCAGTAGGCTAAATATTTGCATGCAATTATAGATCTGCAAAAGTTTCAAGGGAGACTCTAGGCCATTGTCATCAATAAAGTGCACAATAGATAATACCTTGTAATTCCAGAAGGATGTGAAGACAAAATACATCTCAATGAAAATGCTGCCAAATGGTAGCAATCCTCCCATCATTGAAACTACGGATGGCGTGAGGTACCACTTCTTCTCAGGTATAGGACGAGGAATGGTCTTCACACGACAAGGATTGTTTGGAGCACCACTCCAGTTTCTTCCTACAACTGTACCAAGAAGAGCTAGAGGGAAAGAGATGAAACCCCAAATGACAAAAACAACCACCATTGTGCCGAATGGGATAGCTGCTAGAGACCCATAAAATATGGCAATCGTGTTCAAAACAAAACCGATCCCGAAGCACAAAAATGGAAAAAGCGAGGCAGTAAGGATCATAGACTTTATCCAGTTTTTCCCTGTAAAAATGTCAATAAAGTTTGATTATAGAAACCATAAAGAACATGAGAACAATTAACTCCAAAAAGTAACAGACATAGAAAAGGGTGCATACCCCCATTGCGAGAGTACATTCCGCCACTCACATATCCAGAGATGAATGAAGTGAAAGCATAGCAAACAATAAATGTTGTGACAATTGCACCTCTCCTGAACCACAAAAAACCTTCCACATGTTAACTTGAAGAATGACAACAAAAAGAATAGCATTCAAAGAAACTATGAGCACATGAGTATGCATGCCGAGCAAAACAGTGTGGTCTTTCACAAATACTAATCAAAAGCAAACCAAAAGAATAGCATGAATAATAGAAAAGGTTACAAAACTCTGATCAATATCCACAATCCACATCCAAGGCAAAAACAAGCTTCATCTCCTTCCCCCCCAAGAAAAAAGTAAACCAAGAGAATAGCATAAATAATGGAAGAGGCTACCAAAGTATGATCAATATCATAATCATCATCTAAGACGAAAAATATCCCGAGGGAGAAAGACTCCTATGAATAATAAATTAAGTATGTCTACACAAGAAGTTCACTGTGTATGCATATACAGAATAGTAAACAGTTTTACATAAAATTTCGTGAATCAGCTGATCTGAACAACATATAGCGTAACCACAGAGATAATTAAATTTCTTCAACAATTAGTTATCTCACATACCCGATGTACAGCATTCCAACAATTGCAAACAGTATGACAAGAAGAACCAGTAGCGCCAGTTGAGCACCGGTACCAACAACAGCAGAAAGCAAAACCAAACTGCGTGGAGGCCGAAATACATCCCCATGAACAAGTTTCCAACCAGACTCTTCACTAACATCTCTTTCCTGGAAGCAAAATATGCTTAAAAACCTGCAGTTGAAATTGCTAGAGTTTCCATAATAATGATTTATAAAGTGGTTACCAAAGTTTCAAGATCATCATCTTCCCGAGCATATTTAGCATAGTCATTTCTTAGGGTTCGCATCAGAATCATTGAGACCAAACCAGTGAGGAAGATAACCATCATAAACGAATTGAAGATGGAGAACCAATGTATCTGCAGATAGATTATGTATGCAGAGTATAGTTAGTTGAACTATATGAAGAATCTATATTATTGAAGAAAAAACTGTGTTTAAATGAACTTTAAACCTTAAATGAACCAAGTAAAATCCCACCAAAAGGCAAAAGGCGATAATTGATCTTTGTAAATAAAACTGTGGAATTCGGAAATTCACCTGATGTTCAAAGAAAGGATAATCCAGGTAAACATCAAATCGACGAGCAAAAGTGACATTAGTCTGAAGCCACTTGACTGAATATGTCATGTCCAATGCTCTCCCAACTTCCAATGGTTTTGGGCTCTCTTGAGTGAGATTCACGTGAATGATCTGGAATAAGAGGAAAGCACAATTACCGATTTAGGCCAATTATAAGGTTCAAAACACATGATACTTCTGATGTGTAAAGTTACGAACCTGATCTTTGTTATATTTTACAATGATATTTTTATGGGTGTAAAGCACATGTTTGTGATTATCACTGTTCCTATCTGGATGTAGCTCACCAACAAAGCCTACACGATTGATAAGAGGAACCATTAATATAAATGATACCGATAGTAATTGCCTGTGAAACTCCAATAGATCTAAAATAGAAAGAGTTTGACAAGTGCATACCCCATAATGGCAGATCATCTGCGCTTGTATTCAGCAGACCAAAACAAAAGAAGATGATATCAGAAAGAGAACAAGAAAGAATAATCAACAAGAAAAATAATTGGGAAAACTGGTTTTCGGGCAAGAGCAAAACCAGTGCAACCTGGACGGGCACCAAAGTTTTTACAGTGTAATGCAGTGTCCTTCTACATGTTCAAGAACCAATTTTATCTAACACGTTAACATCCATGCACGATGGTATAACAATTGGCAAGCAGAGAATTCAACATGAACGCTTTCGATATATAAGAAAGATTAGTTTTCAAAATCTTTTTCTTCAATGGATATAAAGTTTGATTTAACCAAAACTCATAAGAAGTTGCTTGTCTGCAGTTCCCAAAACCTTAGACGAGCAAAAACTCTGGGTACCTCTTTACTTATTCCCTAGAGATGAATAATATTGGGTGGAATGAAATGATGGTGTCAGTCTCAAACTAATGGTTGATCTACTATGTGCTGATAAAATGCATTGCTACCTTTTGATCGTGATGTATTGTTATGTACTCTGTAATTGCAGTTCCCTGACTAAATGAGGAGTATGTTTTACAAGATAAAGCAAGCGCTAAACCAAATTTTTAACAGCATTACAGCACAATTCAAGTTTCCAAGAGTTTTTATAATCTCAAACATATTTCTGTAAATTCATGTGCATCAAGGATTGATCTATGCCCGACTGAGATCCAAGGAAAAATAAAATCATACATAACATACCCATGAAAAACTCAAACCAATAGCTATTCTCAATAGCATCCTTAAAGTGTTTCACTTTAGCTTCATCAAGGTCCAGCTCACAAATAGTACTCTTCTCCACATTTTCTGCATTAAACAAATGCCACATCAGGAATTCAGGGTCATACACAAAAATCACTAAATACCGTGCATAGAGTTACATACTTTGAAACTTTATTTCGATCTGGCTATCGATAAGTTCATTCCCACCCAAGACCTCACCAAGACCACCCCATTTGTGTGCGGCATGGCCAGGTTGACGACAAAATGGAAGGCTGTAATAATTGTATGTTTCTTGTGGATTATTATATGGTCCAACTTTATTCACCCAAAGTGTAACTGGATCATCTGGTTGATACTGCACAATAAACATAAGGGATGTCAATGGAAGAGGAAAATATAGAACTCCGTGCAGCTTCTTGAAATGAAAGATCAATGAACTTAAAGGTTAAAAGCATTCTCTTGTAACAAATACTCGGGAGGAAACGCCATGAAGAACTGCATTGCAAAGCCAGAAATAAAACTGAATTTAAAAATTCCAGGGGATAACGTGGGGCAAAACCATTCCACTAAGGCAACAAAAGCGCTCACACATGAACATAAATAACTTCCAAATGAGATCCTCCACCCATATCTTGAGGTCAAAATCAGTCATTGTTGGGTCAACACCAATTGTAAGCATTTTTTACAAAGACCTTCATTCAGTAAGGTAACATGCAGACAAACCAAATGCCAAAAATACAATAATGATGCCTTTACCAATCATCGTACAAAAGATATTCATAGTAAGAAAAGGAAACGCTTTTTTGTGCTAAGAAACTTTGAAAGAATATGCTCAAAATATAAAATTTCTCTGCGCAATCAAGAGCATGGTACTGGTGCTGCGCACTTCTGTTTTACATTTCCTGCCAATTTGTACAAACTTGAAAATAAACGCATCTTCGTAACCTTTTGCTGTTTTAGAGAAGAGCATAGTTCATATGTGATCAATGTTCAATCTAATCGGGGCTATTTTCAACAAATGAATGTGGCAGTGACCACGAGCGTCACTTCAAACAGAACACTTGTTTAAAAGGTAACTGTCAAGATCACATCATGGCAAATCCATGCCATCAAGTCAAGGACTCAGGGGTAGAGTCCCTGGATACCTAATACCTACAAAAAAGGAGAGCAAACACCAGCCGTCCAGCCCTCATGTTTTGAGATTCATCTTAATTCATGATATGATATACTTTCATATATCATGCATAAACTACAATATTCAATTGAACACCCACTGGAAGAGACTATTCTACTGGCATTGCCATCAAATGGGGAAACCATTCCAGTGAAATTAGAAAATCATAATAAAAATACTTGCACGCTGGTAATGGGTGAACTTTACCAGCATATGGGTCAGTATGAATTTTGGGTTACTGTTAGGTCATAGGTGAACATTCTGAAATCCTCAATCCCAGTATAAATAGAAAAATCACGCGAAGAAAGAGATTTACAAGGTTATTAAAACTTTAGAGACATCTATGAGCTCATTAAGGAGCATCAAACCTTTAAGAACACATACCAGCGTATGGGTGTCAACCGCATTCTGGAAAAGATTTTGAATGAACTAATTGAAACAAAACTTAGTCCTCTCTAAACTGCAGTAGATCAAGTGGCCTTTCATGAAAAATTTATACAAGTTAGTTATTGGTTACCATAAGATCCATTCAGCCAAAAAAAGTTCCTTTCCACCTCATTAATAGGGAGAAATACCATTATGATCCTCTAAGCATTCAAATTCCTTCACTCCAACCAACCTTTCTGACCAAACAAACCTTCACGCCCCATAAATTCCACTATTAGATTCAACGCCTATCTAACTTTTAGCTATCACATCACCAATGCATAGATATAATAACCTGTATTCAACTAAATAACGCAGTAATCACACTAATTATACCATAAACAACATTCACTACACTCTGAACCATCCAATTCACATCAGCACCATACCACTACACAACCTTCCCACGATCCGGCATTTCAACTTCCAAATGCACGACACTACAGAGCCAAATCCATCCAGCCCCGCATCCACACACGCACACAGCTCACCTAAGCAAGAAAGCCTCCTAGAGATCTGAACCCTAGAATGACACCAGTCCACCTAAACTGAACCAATTCCAAAGCTAAAAAACCTATCAAATCAAATGCCTCCACGTAAATAGATCTAATCAAAACACAAAATCGCGCACATCGAGATAAGAATCGAAAGATCTAGGAACGCATTAAATGCGAACCATCGCTGAAAGTGAAATGGAGGCGTTACTGAAAATTCACCTTGTGATCGTACTCGGTAGCGAAAACCGGCGAGACGGCGAGGAAGACGAGGACGGCGATGGATCGGACGGTCGGCCACATCGGGGGATCGCCGGCAAAGGTTGTGGATCTAATGGCTAAAAGAGAAGATATTATGTCAAATGGTTCTTTTAATTTCTGATTTGCTTTCGCATGAGAGAGAGAGATGAGGCGGAGGGGGTCGACTTCTTTTGCACTCTCTTTTTGTGAGTTTTGCCACCATATTACTACTCTTTCTTTGTAGTTTTATTTTTCTAAAGTCAACGAAAATAAAAAGAATTACTGCAAAAATTTATCTCATTTGAGTATGTTTCATTCTTTTTAATTTTAGGTTTACTGCATTTTAGGTTTCAATGTTTATGTTTATCGCAAATCATAATTTAGATCCTTGGATTCAAAATTTCGCAATTTAGGCTATGATATTACAAGTTTTTTACTTAACAGGCCCTTTTCGTTCATTTTTGACGAATTCCGTTCGAAAAATGTCTGTTATGCAACAAAATTGTAATATCAGGGCTTAAATTGCGAACTTTTAAACCTGATGGCCTAAATTACGATAAATAAAAAAATTGCGCAAGTCTTGATTTTTTTTATAATTAAGGTATGATTTAATTAGGTATTTTAATTAAGTAATAATATAATTTGATAGTTTTAATTAATTTTTTTATTTTGTAATTAATATCTTTTATTTATTTAATAATCAATGCATAAATAGGAAATGAGTCAATTATCATATTATTTTTAATTTTTAATGCCTTTAATTTATAGTTTTTAATTTTTAATACCTTTAATAATATAATTTTTAATGCCTATTATTTATTTGATAATTAATACCGTTAATAATATTTTTTTAATTTTTTAATTAATATTTTTTATTTAATTATGTATTTATATTTTATTTATGTAATATATATTATATATTATACAGATTTTATGGGTATCATACCTTTTTATACATTTAGGGGTACTTGAGTCTTTTAATTAATATATTTTATTTTATTTATGCATATAAGTACAGTTATTACAACATAAGGACTTAAAGATTAAACTAATATCTTTTGGAAATTTTCATATAAACCATAAGCTGAGTAAGAAGACATGACAATGATATGAGTAGATGCCCTCTTAATAGAATACCATAGCGGCGAGGTACTCTGGGAAGCTCTATAAGGCACATGGTGTCGATATGTGTATGGGTTGAAATGAGCATATTCACCCTAGGAAAACAAACAAAAGTTAATACAACATTCTCTTTCTAACTTAATTTTTTCAAATCATTTTTAAAATATATCTTACAATTTCAAGGGCAAAGTCGATTTCATGATTTTCAGCAGTCCAACTAACTGAAATTTATCTTACAATTTCAGGGGCAAAGTCAATTTACATTTAGGGATAATTTAATCTTTTATCATACCTTTGTTAGCTTGAAATGACGGTCAACTAATTGAAATTATACAAGTAGTTTTTCCCTTAAGAAAAAACTCACGAGGGAGTCATGCCTGAAACGCGAATTACATAAGGTTTTTTTTCCTATTTAATCCGACTTTTTAATATGTCCCGAATTTTTGAAAAATCCATTTTACCTCATTCCTCCTCTTTTAACTATCAAATAAATAATAGACTGTAAAAATCATATTATTAAAGGCATTAAAAATTAAAAACCATAAATTAAAGGCATTTAAAATTAAAAATAATTTAATAACTCACTCATTTCCTATTTATGCATTGATTATCAAATAAATAAAAGTGATGGGCCCAAGCCCAACTAGCAGGCCCATTCCTACACATGGGCCAGGTCCACGACCAAAGACCCAATCTCTACAGAAGGAAAGGCCCAACGGGCAGGCCCTTCATCCAGCACTACAAAGGATGGCCGGCTTAGACCCG
>JAOTQG010119726.1:0-10831 GCA_025631175.1 Iris virginica | reverse complement strand
GTTCCTATAGTTCCTACGATATTTAGGTTCTCATTTGAGCAACTACCTATATATATATATATATATATATATATATATATATAAGAGTGAATCGTAAATGTCATGGAGTAAATAGAAACCTGAAGGTTACCATCCGAGGTGATTGTGAGAGGTGAGGGAGAGCCACGTCGATCGGAACCATGAGAGGGTAATGGCACGGGGTGTTTAGAACCGGGAATTAACGGAATCTGTGAGGAGGAATCAAAATAGACAGAGCGGGGGGAGGCGAAGGTGTAAGAAGTTATGGAGGATGAAGAGATGTTTGAATCAGATGAGTTATGGAGGATGCCCAACAAATTTTTGAGACCCACGGGAAGAAGAGAAAACTCGATTACACCTTAAGCAACCAGAAGACAAAATCGAATTGGGTTAGGGCAAAAAGCATTTGAGTGCGCATGTAGCAACCGCTTATTAGGGTCCGTTGTACTATTGAAATTGAATTATTATTGGAAAGTCATTTATTGAAAATTATAAAATTTTCCAATTAACGTGAGTACTACAAAGTTGCTTTAAATCTTTTAGATAAAAATAAAATTTGCAGTTATTTATGGATCCGGCTCTTCTCCATTACACTTCTCTTCAATTCTACTCAATGCACATTTAGATGGACGACATGTATAATCAATGGAGATTTAGCTAGAGATTGAAAAGATGGTACTGAGTAATTTCATGTGTATCTGATTGTCTTTGGATGATTTGCAGGACTTTTTGTCCGTCTTTCTGTGTATATTCTTTCTTTATCAATAATATTCTCTTTTTAGCAAAATAAAAAAATTAAATGAAACTTCAGGAGGTTAAGCTGCCGTAAAAGTATCAAGATGCCAGGACCTTTTATCAGGTATTTCAAGATACCTATAATTGGAGGCTCTGATATCAACATCCCATCCATTGTCCTACATGCCAAAGAGCATAGAAAAGCCAACAAAAATACATGTTTAAATCAAAACTAAAATCAAACCAAACCAATTATCATAAAGCAAAATCAGAATTGAATCCAAATCAATATATATGTATATATACACAAAAGAAAATAAAAATTGAAATAAAACAAAAACAAAAACCAAGCATGATACAAATAAATTTATTTACCTAATTATTTTAATTAGATTCCATATAAAGATTATTGAAAAGAGGTTGATACTTTGAATAGCAATAATACACCATTTATAGTTAGATTAAATGCTCAGATGATTAATCAGAAATTATATATATATATATATATATATAATGTACAATCATAATATACCCTATTAAATTTAATCTGATTTTACTCAATGACCCTAGTCATTTAATGGTTAAGAGCTAAAAGGTTTAGCTAGTCTAAGAGTGAAGTCCATATATGTTGGTATTTATCAAGGAATTTTAAAGTCATTACTTACGAAAAGAAAATGGAATGAAGAAACAAAAGAAAAATATATTGATTTGAAATAAAAATAAAAGAAAAATATCAAACTAGCAATTATAGCTAAAAACGAAACAAAAAATCAAACGAAATCAATGTCCATAAGCAAAAATCAATATCGAATCAAAGGCGAAAGCAAGAATAAGAATGCAAAAACTCGAGAAATTAAATTAGTAATAAACTCGGAAAAAAATTAAAATGAAAATCATAATAAAATAATAGTTAAACATAAACAGAAACCAAATGACTATGTGACAAACAATACTCTCTCTCTCTCTCTAAATTTTTATGAAAATCATAATAAAATAATGGTTTGCTAATATATACACTAGAATCATAAAGAAATGTTTAACAACTACAAGTTGGCCTCAACTTGTTCACCCCGAATTTCCGGTTTTACTCGCGAGCCATCGAGTCGAGTGAGGAGTATACTCTGCTCGGCTAGCTAAGCTGAATGACTAAAAAAGTTGCCGAACTAGTTTCAAAATGTGGACTCGTCGAGTCGGGGTGAGTTATACCAAGTCGAACTAAAGTCGGTACACATGCAACTTCCCCAGTTTTTAGGGCTCTAGTCATCAAGCTAATCAAATATATTATGATTCTCCATTAGAAATATTGAAAGGAAAAGAAAATATCAAAACCAACAATTATAAATAAAACCAACAAAAATTGGAATTATATCAAAACATGCCAAAATCAAAATTGAACCCAAACCCACAAAAAAAATTAAAATAACTTACTCAAAAGCATATAAAAATTGAAATCAAACAAAACCCAAAAACAGTAAATATAAAATCATACCAAAGTCAAAATTGAACACAAATAAAAAAGAATAAATAGTAAAAATTCAAAATAAATATGATTTTCTAAAGCAAACGAATCTGAAATTTGACAAAACCCGAAAGAAAAATGATATTACCAATAAAAAAGAATGAATAGTAAAGTCAAAAATTTGCTTTGATATTACCAAAGTCAAAACTGAACACAAATAAAAAAGAATAAATAGTAAAAATTCAAAATAAATATGAATTTCTAAAGCAAACGAATCTGAAATTTGACAAAACCAAAAAGAAAAATGTTGAAAAATGTATTACAAATAAAAAAGGATTTAAAAATAAAATATAAAACGCTAAATTAATAGTAAATGAGAAACTGGAGTTTCAACCACTAAATCAAAAACCTAGTAACGAAATTGAGGGCATGTGATTAAAGGGCATTTGTGTATTTTCGCAAGCCTATTAACGAAATTAAGTCGGGTTTCGGGTTAGATGAAACTGATTCCACCATAGAGGGCTATTTGTCCGGTAATTAAGTTCAATCGGGTAATCCGAGAAAAGGTGAAACTAAAGGGGCACCGAGCCTTAAATCAACTTAACACCGCATTTGGAAACTTGTACACCCTACATTCCAATACAAGGGACAACTTTTCTTTTTGAGGTTTTGCAAATAAACTTTCCTTCTTTTGGATATGAAAGAAAGGTTTGTGGCCACAAACTATTCACTAACCCGCTACCAAGCCGTTCAATTCAAACAATCGTAACTCATACAATCTTAAAACAATATACCAACTCAAATATAGCACTAATAAGGGTCCGTGCTATAGAGTTATTGAAACTTTTGCTTCAAAAAATAGTCTTTTTTTGTTCACTTGATTGGTTAAAAAACTCACGACATTCTATCTCATAACTACTAATTTTACATACTCATATAATCACATCCTATCAAACATCACATCAACTCACAACTACGGCCGTCTCTTTCTTTATCCAACTCTGTCTCTTTCTTTAACCAACTCTATCATGTAACTTTTAAGTTTTAAAGGGCAAAATGGGTATATACCAAAACCAAGCGAAAAACTACAAAACTATAAAATTTATACAAATAAAACCAAACCAAACAAAAAGAACTCCCTACCAAATGCACCCTAAGTTTGAAAAGAAGGGAAAATATTTGAGTTAGCCCAAACCGAACCATCTAACTTGAATAATCCAAAAAGGTAGTTAGTACCCAAACTAAAAATAATAGATGTGACTCCTTTGAGTACATGGAGAAGTATAAAAAAAATATATGGCTTCGGTTTAGACATTTCCGAAACACAATCACTTGAAGGATTGAATTTTATTGGGAACATTGTATTTTAAGGACTTATTGAATTGTAGGATTAGCCTATAAGAAAATCAAGCCTATAATCGAATGTACTAATCATATTATAGCACAAAAAGCATAATAACAAAATTAATACCCATTTAATATTAATTTTTAATTAATCAAAAGAGAACCACACAACAACGGACTCACATTTTGTAGAAGAATTTCCACTCAGCCTTAAGCAGACATCAAGGAAGAACCAACAGCATACATGGAACATGCTTATCCCATCATATCATTGTGTAGGCTTTCCGAGCACATCAAAGTACCACTAAGTTAAGCATCTGGAGGGGCTCCACCCATACAAGACTCGCCAAATGTCACCAGTTTCCCCTCCAGAGACATGGCAAGAATAGCAACCTCTGAACCATAAAAGACGGAGTTCGTTAGCTTCCTGAACGAGATCCGCCCAGAGTTTCACAAAAGTAGCCTGACGCTTACTCACACTTGCCATTTTTGGAATTTTCACTTTTTTGCTACAGTGAACACTCCTAGCCATCGCAAAACCTTAGATTTGGATACTTAATAGGAAAATACAAACAGAGAACTCAGGCAGTGATGGTTTGCCTAAAAAACAAACCACTATTTATAGGAGTTCTTTTTCCTCTCAAGTAAACCTAGGCCTCTTATTCGAGAAAGTCATAAGTTACTTTCTTAAAATGCATTCTAGAGAAAAGCTAACCGCCGCAAGGTCTGGGTAAAAAGCTTTAAATTTATTTACTTTCCATACAAGATCTATAATATATCCGCCTATGTTACCCAGACCCTTCGAGAAGGGTCGAGTATGGGTACGGGTAGGGGTAGGGGTACGGATCGGAGGTTCGGGTGCGGTATTTTTTTAAAATTTAGGATCCTTGGATACGGTTCAAATTCAAAAGTATCCAAAACTAGGATTCGGGTACGGAGATCCTTCATCCAATAAATAACATAATATATTATATATACGAGTATTATATTTTCTTCAAAATATATAATAACTACATAGGTATACACTTTCAGAATAATATTTGTAGTCAAGAGTTAGTTAGAACAAACACATTCCGTATATGTTAAAGTAAAGGAAGCTAACTGAACAATATTTTCAAAATACTAAGTTTAAAGTGTAATATTCAAATATTATAAGAACACAAGTGTCAAAATGAAAAAACATCAGGGGTAATATGTAATGTTTCCTATTTCTTTCTAAAAGGATGTGATGCCCTAGTTTCAATTCTCGATTCAGCGGCACAGCACTCCTCCGGTCTCTTTCGGCGCCTCCTTCAGGCTCGCGACTACATCTCCGGTATTCTTCCCCTCCCCTCTCCCTTTTCATAACGACGATCTCTCTCTCCCCCTCATCATTGCCTTTGCTCTCTCTTTCTTCTCTCTCCAGCCCTAGTTGTATCCACTCTCCCATCTGCCGAATCCGACGTGGGATCCTTCCCTGCACCCGTGTCATGTCGACACAAGTATCTGCCGAAATTTGAAGGGTCCGGGTAACATAGATACCCGCTATCTATGGAATATCTTAAACACACCATAAACCAATTTGTTTATGAATTAATTGTAATACCCGCTTAGTGGCAGAAAATATAATCCCACTTTCCTCTTTAGTTATACAATAAACTCATTGCCAAAATTAATTCATTAACTGTTTTTGTCATACCAAAATCAACACAAAATGATTTTTTTTTTTTAAACGTCGTCTAAGCTATTGCCCAATTCCTACACAAATCTGTCACAGGAACTCCTTGGAACGCTCCTAAGCCTCAGGCCCAAAGAGAAGCAACAAAACGGATATGGTCCCATAAAAGCATAATTGGCAACACTTGGCCCCAAAAAATACAAACATTTTGCACCAGCCAAATTTTCCAGGAGACAGAAAGACCATGTCCCCACAAGACAATAGCATAGTCCTTAGAACCAAATCTGAGATATCCTAACAGGCACATCTTTTGAATACTCGTGACCTTACTATCGAGCACCCTGTAGCTCACTAGGTCACTAGCACTTTTTGGTATCTTCACAAACCAACAAAAATAAAATAATTTATTCAAAAGTAAATAAAAATTGAACTACAATGAAAACCAAAAACATGATTCAAATATATATATATATATATATATATGTAGGTGTTCAAATGAGAACCAGAAATAAATTGAGAACCTATTCTTAATTTTTTAAGGTTTTTAGTTGATCGCCTCCCTATAGATATATATATATATATATGTCAAAACAAAAACTAACAAAATCAATAACACTTCAAAGAAACAGTAAATCTAAAATCATACCAAAGTCAATATTGAATCCAAATAAAAAAGAATAAATAGTAAAAATTCTAAATAGAAATGATTTTCTAAAGCAAACGAAACTAAAATACGACAAAACCCGAAAGAAAGTTGTTGAAAAATGATAAGTGTCAATAAAAAGTGGATTAATAAGATAAAAATATACAAGGTCTAAACTATTAGTAAATGAGAAATTAGAGTTTCAACCACTAAATCAAACGCCTAGTAACGAAATTGAGAGTGTCATTATAGGGCATTTAGGTATTTTCGCACTTCTATTAACGAAATTGAGTCGGGTTTCAGGTTAGATAAAACCGATTATCGGAGAAGGTTATTTGTCGGGTAATTAAGTTCAATCGGGTAATCCGAGAAAAGGTGGAACCACAAACTCAACATAACACTGTATTTGAAAACTTGTACAGCCTCCTTTCCAATATAAGGGACAACTTATCTTTTTGAGGTTTTGCAAAATAAGTGCTCACTTTGGAATCTTACCTTTTCTGGATATGAAGGAAAGATTTGTGCCTACAAATTATTCACTAACCTCCAACCAAACTCTTCAATTCATACAATTGTAACTCAAATACATTCCTGAAACAATATACCAACTCAATTAGAACACTAACTTTGGAAAGAAGGGAATAATATTTATGAGTTAGCCCAAAGAGGACCATCTAACTTGAATACTCCAAAAAAGTAGTACTAGTTAGTACCCAAACCGAAAATAATAGATATGACTCTTTTAGTACATGGAGAAGTATAAAAATAATATCAGTTTAGACATTCCCAAAACACAAAAGACTTGAAGGATTGAATTCAATTAGGAACATTGTATTTTAATCACTTAATGAATTTTAGGATTATCTTGTAAGAAAATTAAGCCATTTATTGAATGTATTAATCAGATTATAGCAACAAAAGTATCAAAACAAATTTGATACCCATTTAATATCAATTATCATTAATCAAAAGAGAACAATGCGACAACGGAATCACAAATAAAACTGAAATATTAAATGAAAATGGACTAAACATTTAGTAGAGAATGTCCTCTAGGCCCGATAAGATTCAGCAGACGTCATGGAAACATACATGGATCATGCTTGTCCCTTCACATCATTGAGTAGGCTTTCCGAGCTAGCCAAAGCACTAAGTTAAGCATCTGGAGGGGTTTCTCCCATACAAGATTGGCCAAACTTCACAAGTTTCCCCTCCAGGGACATGGCAAGAATAGCAAATCCCACACTTGGCCCCAAAAGAATACAAGCATTTTCCTCCAGCCAAATTTTCCAGAGGAGACTGAAGAGACCACACCCCCACAAGACAATAGCATAGTCCTTATAACCAAATCCCAGAAATCTGATCAGGCACATCTCTTTAACCGACCAAGGAGAAATCCATACCTCTCCTCTCACATCAAAAAAAGGTACTCCACAAGCACCACGCCATGGGGCAATGAAGAAAAAATGATCATGAGTCTAACTATCACCCAAGCACATAACAAAAACATCTAGATATTAAGCCTAACTGGTCTTTGCCTCTGACGTGAAACACTAGTGTTCAACCAATTAAGGATCACATAGAAAGCAAAGACTTTATCTTTGAACTGGACCATGGACTTCCAAAGAAAATTATAAAGTGGGAATTGAGCCTGAATACCAAATTGAGCTCACTCTCATCAAATTCAACAACTTGAAAATTATTACATAAAGTTTCATAACACTTGTCTTCATTAAAGTACTCTTTAACCCTCCTCAAAACCAAAATAAGCTGACTCTATTCTCCACATACTTCTATCTACACGTATCTCCCTTTACTACACAGTGCAAATTCCTCCATTTCTACATTCAGTGGTGATACAAAGAGTGTTTTGGGTAAATACCAGTACCCTCCCCTGAGGTTCAGCATTTTCCCCGTGCTCCCACCTTTACTTTGGAGTTTGAATTAACCTATTACCCTCCCCTCCGCTAAATGCCCTTCAATGCAGAACTGTTTATCCAAGAGCATGTTAGTAATTTATCAATTCACAATTTATCGTGGTACAGTGATATATCTGAATAATATTGCTTCATATGTTACACTTTGTACTTCAAAATGGAGTCATGTAGGTCTACTACAGTCTACACTACTCCGGCACAAAGTCAAACTTGAGAAGAATGCATAAACTCCTGACAAGCCTCAAAAATTCTTTCATATCAAATTGACTAAACAAAAGAAAGAAAGATAACCACAACGAATACATAAACGGACAACAAGCCAAACCATCTTGTCTAAAAGTTGATACAGTACTTACAGACTATTACTATTGCTTTTTCTCATTAACCCTACACCATTAAGATTAGCTTAATCACAATTCTGCCTTTTGGTTGCACAGTCCAGAAACTGAGTCTGAGCTCAAGCAACCCTATGATATTGCCTGCGAAACCAGCCTACATACTAGAGGGAACAGAAGCAATTATGGTGCAGAAAACCAGGTATAGATAACACAAAAAGGCAAGTTATAGCAAGGATGTGAATTGTCTTTACAAATCAAACTTGAGTCCTAATTTGAGCTGCAAAATATAAAGGCAACCTTGAACTATTTGTTGCCAAGAGAAATTAGTGAAACATTTTCTGTAACTACTTTACAGGCAAAAACTAAGGGCTCCATGATTCCCCAAGTGGGATTGAAAATTGTAACCGGTGGTGGTTGAGACATGATTCAGTAAGGGTGCATGTTAGTCAAACCTAATCAATGTCTTGTATGTAAGCAAGAACAAGAAGCAAGAAACCACACCTCTATCATGCATGCCTTCATTCTTTTTGAAGCGACACGTGGAACAATACCTTTCACGGAATCACATAGTCAAGTCGACGTCTTTCACTACATATCAGTCTCCGGAAAATTATCGTAGAAGATTGTAGCCTATCATCAACAATGTCAATAGTAATCACTTATTTCCACAAATAGAAAGCTTGCAATATCACCATAAAAGATCAATCGATCACATACAAGAACTGAAGTACCAAACTACCAATAGCTACAATAATAAATAATGACATACTCCTCAGATTCTACTCAAAATTCCATGCATAGACCATTTTTGCTCAAATTTTCAGATTATACACTTTCTCCACTCCACTCAAAAGTCCTAGTTTGCCACCATTGACCTTGTTTGGAGTCAATAGTTGATAAACTCCCAGGATGACTACTTTGGCTTCTTAACCATTTCTTGCATAAGGATCTAGCTTTTTCCAGGATGAGAACTGTAATCACAGCTTGGAAGGTGGCCTTCATATCTCTGATAGCAGTCAATCCATATTATCAAATTCAGGGTCACCTTTTTAAGATAATGTTTTAACAGCTCACTTTTCCATATTTAATTTAAATTGCACCAAAGTTCTGTTTTGCTATGAAATGTAAGAGCAAAAAGTTCACAGGAAGAAAGAACAAAAACACGAAAAAAGCAAAATATGACTAGCCATTTTTACAAAAATAACCTCTTGATGGAAAGAAATATAGTTTCTAGGCAGGACAGACTGCTAAAATATAATTAACAATTAACTAATTGAAATATTTCTTAATACGAAAGAAGAATATTGCATAATAATTATAACAAAATTAACTTAAATGTAATTAATAACAATATTAATGCTAATAATAAGAATATCATAAATATATAATAATAATAATAATTTAATGCTAATAATAATGAAATTTTAATTTACTATATTTATATTTTTTTACTTGTTTCTATTGATACAAAAAGTGAAGAAAGGGTAGTATAGACATTATCCAATATATTCATTTCATGCCCTTGGAATATGGATATATTCTCAAACTAAACATGAATTATCAATGAATCAAATGATAATTTCATTCAATCCCTTGCAAACCAAATGCTTGAGTTGACCACATTTAATTACATTCTAATTACATACGAAAAGAATTCATTTCAACCATTTCATTCCTTCGTAATGGTACCCTTTTCCCTGTCTCTGTTGGACTTGCTACTAGATAAAATTTCAACGAAAAGTAAAAAAATTAATTTAGTGGGTTAGAAAACTTCAAATAGGACATTTATTTTGAAATATAAAGCATACTTAATTAAAATATAATTATCAGACTAAAAATAAAAGTGGCGCCTCTTTTAGGAAAAACATTTTTCTCTTGGGCTAGCTTTTAGCAAGATCAATTGACTTTGCCTAAAGCAATAACTTAGAAATATGGGGAAATTCCTATTGATCTCAAAACAGAAAGATTCCAACCCCCAAGTAAAGAATTGTTATAAATTATTATCATATCATCAAATATATTATGGAATAAATATTATCATATCATCAAATATATCATGGTATAATGGGGCATTTCTAAACCAGCCCCATTATATACGGATTTGGGAAGCACATTTAAACCTGTCCACGTTTGAACGGCTTTGGTTTTACATGCGCCCTGACGTGCCCCAAGCCGACCAGGCACAAGGAACTCTTATAATCTTTTATATGTATGTGATAGGGAGTACAGTACACATTCATATGCCTTACATGTTTGCAAAGGCCCCCATGATCATTTTTATTTACATACATGTCCCTACAATATTAAATGGATTCCGTGAAGGAAGAATCAAAATAGAAAGAGCAGGGGGAGGGGAAGGTGGAAGAAGTTAAGGAGGGAGTATGAACAGATGTTTTAATCGGACAAGTTATGGAGGACGCACAACGAATTTTTGAGACCCGCAGGAAGAAGAGAAAACACAATTCCATCTTAAGCACCCGGAAAACCTAGATCGAGCCTGTTGGGAAGAGAGAGGCGATGGAGATCTTATATTAGGTCTGTGGAGAAAAATGAATTGGGTTAGGGCAAAAAGCAAGGAGGGGTTAAAGAGGCGATGTGAATGAGAAAAAGCAATTTGAGTGCGAAAGTAGCGACCGATTATGAGCAAACCAGCCCGTTGCCATCTGTAGTGTTTTCCATACATAGTGCAACACATCAAAC
>JAOTQG010119715.1:0-10831 GCA_025631175.1 Iris virginica | reverse complement strand
TTGACAACTACTTGAACGAGATCTTCTGTTAGAGTTCCAGGTGTTTCTATTATACCACCATTAGCAATGTTTGCATCGTGATTCCCATTCATATGCTCAAGTACATGCCTATAATCCCCTTCAAACTGTCCCTCCACAATTTCTTTAACCATTTTCTCTGTCCCTTCTTCTTGGACTTTTATCGAACAGTTGGCATGCAACAAAGGTGAAAAGTGTTGTTGTTGTCTGCTATCCTTCTACTGATCTGGATAGGGAGGTTGTAGGATTGTATGTGGTAGTTGATGGTAAGGGGGTAATGGTAGAGGTTGTGGGTGGTTGTAGGGAAGTTGTGGGTTTGGAAATGAGTAGTTGTTGTAAGGTTGCTGGGTTTGGAAGCCCTGTGCAAATGGTGGAGAGTATGTAGTTGGAGTATTGGTTGGAATAGAGATATGGTGGTGGTGGGGGATCGGGTGGGTTTAGGTATGAAGGAGGTAGCACGGATTATTGGTAGTGGTAATCGAACGGGGTACAATAGTTGTTTGGAGGCGGCTGACATGGATGTTGGTTTACTGGTGGTGTTAGGTGGTTGTTTAACAGGGGTCGGTGTTGGGTAGGAGTCTGGTTGAGGGGTTGCTGGTGATGGCAGTTTGGTGGGGGTGAGTAGTGAGGATAGTGGTTTGAATCGTCCCGGTAAAATGGAGATAAAAATGGAGATGGTGGTGGTTGTTCTTGAGAGAAAGAGTAAGGATATGGGGTAAACATTGAACCAAAATGGCCATATAGTTGTTTGCTGCAGCCATCTTCTCCGTCTCCTTCCGAGGATCGACCGCACTGATACCACTGTCACGGTTCAACTTGGGATCTCAGGTTTGAACAAACAATTTCTAGAACAGATTTGGTGATAGAAACAATGGGTAGATGATGACTGCTATTGATGCACAGAATTACTACTAAGTATACTAACTCTCCAGTGATGATATGGACTGATTACACTAAGAAATGGAGCACAATGTTACCAAGGATTACTGCTATGAAGCTATGAAAACTAATGCTTACTTTGACACTAATGGCTAAGCTAAAAACACTAATGGAACTATGCTAAAGCCTCCATGGCTGCTATTGCTACTACTATAGCTAAACCTAAATGAAGGTAAGAAAATATTTTATCCAAGCTCCCTTCTCCTCTTGTCTTCTTTGGGTTAAATAGTTGAAAGATGCCTCTTGGTGGAATGGATTTGCTGCACCAGTAATACAACAGTAATTGTGTACTATTCCTGCCAAATTCGTTACTTCTCATGTGCTTGGCCCGTGCTTTGTTATGTCCTCCTTAAGTCTGGCAATGGACTATCTTGCCCTTCCTTCCCCAAATTAATTTCCAACAGTAATAAAGCTAAGGTAAACCCAGAAGATTAGTTTGGCCAGTGACACACGGGCACAACCATGTGGAAATAGTAGTACTCGAAAAGGGAAAAGAAGAAAAATAGATATGTACAAGATGTGAAAGCAAGGGTACAATTAACACTGAAATAGTTATGGGCGGGAAAAAAAATACTAATTGTCCTACCATATCGATTGTTCTACCGTACCATACTGAAAATTACCAAAAAATCTCTACCGAAAATTGCCCTACCATTACCGTATCGAAATAAGGATAATTTAGTAATTTTACATTTATGTTACATACAAAAAATCAATATACATATTTTATTCTTACACACTATCATTTCAAAAAATCTCAAATCATAATCATACTACCTCTCCAATACTTCAATTAAAAATTAATAATTTTGTAATATTAATATTAATGGAAGTGAGTAAAATTTTGACCTCATAAATTTGTAATTTGAGTTTTTCGGTCTCTTTCGTTTTTTTTTTTTAAAAACACAACAATTAGATTTAACCTACAAATTTGAATTAATTTAACTTCTAATTTAAAATTAAATTTTTTTTAACTTGGGCCGAAAATTAATAATACTAATGCCCTACCAAATTTCGATATTACCAAAATTTGAATTAATTTAACTTCTGAAATTGATAATGCTAATGGCCTACCAAATTTCGATATTACCAAAATCACACCTATAAATAGTCGGATCTTTTCATTTTCCAGATGTGGGTGTGCTAATTGGCTGCCACAACCGGCGGAGGAACGCACAGCGGCATAGAGGAAATCACTGTCAGCATCAGCAGCAGAAGAAGATCCAATTCGAAGATGGCGTGGAGAGGACAACTATCTAAGAACCTCAAAGAGCTCCGTATTCTCTTTTGCCAAACCTCACCCGCTAGCTCCTCCACCAGGTTCTTCCAATTTTCCAACATGTCCCGATTCATACCTTTCTATGATCGTTGTCGCTCTTTTAGGTCACTCGTATTTTCGTTAGTTATTTGAATTTGTCAATTGGATGACCAGGGCATTTGTGGAGAAGAATTACAAGGAGCTGAAGAAAGTGAACCCTAAGTTGCCTATTTTGATCCGGGAGTGCAGTGGGACCGAGCCTCAGCTGTGGGCCAGATACGGTATGGATGCATCTTTTATCCATTTGCAATGGCTAGCTTTGTTCTTCCTATGTTTGGAATAGGTAATTTTGTATTGAGTAATTGAAGTGATTTACTGTTCAATCTCTGGATTTAGAAGTTACATTACTGTTGGTTGGGTTTGGCAACTTCCACCTGCGCGTGTCTGTGAGATGATTAGGAGTTGATATTCCCTGTATAAATTATTGTTGAATTGCCAGGGTTAGCAATGCATTTTTTGCTCAGGCTGCACAACTTGAGTTTGCTTTGAGGAGACAAAGTTTCACACTCTTGCACTTGCGAAAGTTAACCATGAACAAACTCTTACTCATTTTGTGACGGAGAGTGTTTTTATTCAGTTTTTCATCTCTCTCTCTCTCTCTCTCTCTCTCTCTCTCTCTCTCTCTCTCAGTTTTAAGTTACGAAATACTCTTGTAGGCTTATTTCCACTCTGATCATGGAAACTGGTCTCACGCCTAACAATGTTATCAGATACTCATTAATAATGATAATGAACTCTTCTTAGGAATGACCTGTGTCCATATCTACAACAACTCTCCTTGCTGAGAAACTTTATATGGACCCTGATTGTGACAAGCCTATCGATGATTGAAGATACGAGTACTAGGTTTCATTTGGTTCATAGGTTCTGTTGGGAAAGGGAAATTAGAGATACTTCACATCTTCGGTAGACAAAAATAAATAAAATCCAGAAACAAACATCTCCGACTCTAAGGAGGAAAGAGGGTGTATATGAAGTCATGGGTTAGGATATATTACTCTAGGTTGCTTTGTGGGAGAGTTCAATGCGTGGGAGGGTGTTAGTACTTAGTAGAACCTGTGGATAATTTATTCCTCGCTTCTTTCTCTCTCCGCTTATCTTTACACGTGTGTAGTTTTTGTATGCTTAAACACATCCTACCCGAAAAGAAAGAAGTTAACTTCTGCATTTTTCAGTTGTATTCTAGCTCATAGTTATCAAAAGCGGGCCTAGGCGCTAGGTGCACCGGGGCGCAGGGTTAGGGCCTTGCGCAACCACCTATGATTTTGTTGAAACTCCTTTCATTTTTGCCTTCGGGTGACAATTTGCTATGGAAGATCAAGATCAGAAGGATTAACATTTGTGTCGGAGGAAGGAGTAACTGGCGGACTAACTTCGAGATTAGGGGGTAAAGTAGCATGTCTATGTTGCTTGTAGGAGGTGCTTTTCTCTCCTCTTGTCTAGGCAAAGGAAGAGGGTCCAAATATCTAGGCTCCCCCTGAATAATACATACAGGATTAAGAGAAGTATCCATGTTTATTTCTTCATTTTCTAAATCCTCCTCCTGAAGGGATGAACATAAGCCGGAGGAATAGTACGAAGCCAACTCCCAAATGTGAGTCATGACTAACAAACACTCGACAAGTGGAAGGATGATAGCATTTATACCCTTTTAGTCATGATGTCACATTTTGGGACTCGACTTCTTATTATTTCTCGGGTTCTTGTTCATCTCTTAGGGGGTGGATTTAGAAAATGAAGAAATAAATGTAGAGCTTTCTTATTCCTGTTTGTGTTACTCATGGGGAGCTTAGAGATTTGGATCCTCTTCCTTTGCCTAGACATGAGGAGAGGGAAGCACCTCCTAATGACGAGCCATGTTTGAAATTTGGCAGGCTTGATGGACAGATTTTGTTCTCCCGCAGACAATATAGACATGCGACTTTAGCCCCTCAATTGTCTGATCGGTTGTTATGTCATGAAAAACACGGTGCAAAGAGAAATTGTTATCGAACAGTTGAGAGAATTTGGAATACGCTTAACAGATAACACATTTGAGGTAAATGATGCATGTAAGATAGATTTCAATGGTAATTTGGGAGAGTAATGAATAGACCCTTTTCCCGAGATTATGTACAAAGGAATTCATTTGCAATCCGAACCGTATCCGCTTAGAAGACTGGATACGGTTAGAAGAGATTATGTACAAGGGAGCTAAACATTCTTAAATTTGTCATATGATCAGAGGCTCCTGGATCAGTGATCCAGGAGTTAGAAGACTTTGTAGACGTTAAGGCGGAAGCCATACCTATGTGGGGAAAGTGAGAAGATTTTGAAGGAGTGGAAGAGTTAGCTAGCAAGCTATGAAGTGCACTTGTCTCGGAGGATATCAAAGGAGTCTCAGCGACTGACATAGGAGTATTCATGCTGAGATGTATGTGTCTTTGTTGAGAGGTGAGCACTATACTTATGATGTCCCCCTAGGTCACGAGTCACTACCTCATGACGTCCCCTAGGTCACGACCTCAGCCACGTCCCCCTAGGTCACGACCTCAACCACGACCACGATCACGAAGGTAAGGATGTAGGAGGAAGCACATGTCACGAGTTTGTCCAATCTTCTAAAAATGATTACACAAAGTTGGACTCCTATCAACAAAGGAGGATGCCACTTGTGGGCCAGCAACAGTAACATGAGTACCAGCAAGGGCAGAACGATCAGACGGTTCTGGATGAGAAACCATAATATGGCGTCGAGTTTTCCCCCCTTGAGTACGAGCATGGACAGTCGGAATATCTAGAAGTGGAACTTTTCTGATAAACTCTATCTTAATGGGAACATAGTAAACATTTAGGCCAGTTAGAAAATCAATCAGTTGGTCTGATAGGCTTCCGCATTTTCTGTGCATTCTGCTCTAAAGGTGCCATAATAATTCAGTTTTGTCCATAGCCCTGCAGTTGTTACCCTACAATGTCTCACGAACTCTCTTTCTAGTCTCATAAACCTTTGAATGATTTCCACAATGAGAGCATGTCAGCACTATCAAGTTCCAAATTTCGTAAGCAGGAACATGAAAAAGACAACTCTTCCGAATATTGGGTTCCATAGAGTTAAAAAGAGCCACGTTTTCGCCATGGCATTGTGCGATTTCCAATCATCAAGTTTTGGATCATCATCCGCCCACAGGTTTCTTAGACCTTCCTTAATAATTTTTTCATTCAAGGTTTGAGTCGAGAGTAAACAAGCTTGTGACCATGATAGGTAATTAGACCCATCACCCATCCAATTTCCTGCCGCTAAGAACGAGGGACGAGCTTAAGCTTGTATCTATGCTCTATTAAGGGAGAGCAGGGGTAATAATATCTCAAACTACTTTTGGAGTCTTCAGCTGATGCTCCTCTTATTTCTATATATTCGTTGTTATTTAAACTACTGCTAACTCTTGTGCGTGATTGTGAGCAACTTTTATCCAGTAAAAATCAATTGTTTAACATCTTCTTAACATCTACAATTAGGTATAAGCTTAAATTAGTACGTTGTTACTAAGCAAATTGAAATTTATGTAATAGAAAATGCACATGCATGGTGTGTACCATTGTGTCGTGTTGAACTTATAGTAATGTCTGCTTGGGAAATCGTAAAGCGGTGAAACTATACCATTGTATTTGAAAGTTTTGAGTGCAGGAGCTTCATATTTAGCTTTAGGGTTGAGAAGTTATCTCTATACATTAAAATAGATCCCAATCTTTCAGACTGTTTCTGGCAGACTCCTCATCTGTCTTTGTATCATTTGATGGTTTAGTTATAGGCTGCCCCTTTCGGTTCTCTGTTAGGTGGTGCCGGCGGTTCCGGTGGGTGTGAGAAAATGAAATTGCTTGGTTGCAGATTTAGAGTAAGCTGAAGAAATTAAACAACCAAAATAAGTAGAAAGAATTTGTACTAGACCGTGAAAAACTTAAAGACAATAATAAACTAATTCTGGTGTCACTGGATGTGAAGATATATGTATATATAGAGAGAGAGACATGACTTCTTGTGGTGGCCGCTAGTGCTGGTGTGAGCTGTGCAGAGGGTCTGTTTTTTTTTTTTTTTTGTTGGTGACTGAAGATCATGGAAGATTACAGTAAAAGAATTAACACATGATTTATACATGTGACTTGTATAAGCCATTATATATATTCAGAAAAGGAAGTGGTGAGCTTTTGTCAGCAGTCATGACCTTTTGCCTGTGTGGGTATTTGTTCACTTCAAACTCTTTGGTTATTTCGAAGTCGCTGAAGTTAGCAACTCAAGTATTTGTATCAGAAGGTCACTTTTTAGGAAAAAAAAAAATACAAGGGGCGGTGGGGAGGGAGGGGAGAGGATGCCATAAATTTAGGTGTTGGGTGACATTGCCACTATACTTGTGAATTTAATGTCTGAGGAAGCAATATTAATTGTCATGCAGCTGTGTTCTGTTTATAATTGACAATTTGGAGGGTGAGATTTGAGAAATCATAGAGCTTTTGGGGAGGAAGCTTTATCGCTAGATAGACCCAAGGAATCTCGCTTCATACATTGTTTTAATCAATTATGGAGTCAATGCCAGTTCCTTTTAAAACTTTTGTGGAATTTTGGTGTATTCTGGTTTTAGCATACATCTTTTTTGGTTCACTGCTTTTTATACCTTTTGTGTACATAGGTTGCGGTGTCATTTTCAGTGCATTAGTAGATAATCTTTTATTAGCTTATTATAAAATAAATTCAATATCTGAAGAAACTTCAACCTGTTTATGGTGGTATAACTTTTTCTTCTCCTCTCGTGGTAAACCAGAGGAGGAATTTGAGGGGTTCGGTAAAGATTGTCTTCTTGCTCTCTAGAAGAAACATACTGTGCACCCATGAAGAAAAATGAAAAGAAAAGAAAAGCAAAGGCAAGAAATTGAAGTGTTTGTTTTCGGTTTTAACCTAAAGAAAAGGTCTGAGAGGTGTTTTTCCTGTTTTCTTCACCACAACAAAAATTTGGGAAATTAAAGGAAGAATCTGCTTTTTGGATAGCATTATTCCACCTTTTAATCAGATATATTTGTATTGGGTGCATCCCGTACGTGTGTGTATAGTGTAAATGTAATCAAACATGCATCATGAATAAGACTATTATAGTGTTCCAAATATAATAATGTAGAAACAAGATATGGAGGCAATGACCATTAAGTTTTCTAGTTCTCCCGTACATGGATTGCATCTCTCTTGAAATATTCATTTCATGTCGATCTCAATATTTTATGCTTTCTCGATAATACCGAAGAATTTGAAAAATGCCTTAAATATTCCTCCATCCGCCCCAATAAAATATTCCTTCATCTTTTGCTGATATTAAGGAGATAGCTTAAGATGCTTGTACCTCTAGTAAACTTCACAAAATTTTTTTTTTTAGAACGGGGACTATTTAATTGGATGGACAAAAATGGAAAGTTGGAGGGGAGTACAATAAATTAAATAGTTGTGCCAGGTTTAGATGAATTATCCTCATGTACCTTTTGGAAGATAAGAAGGTCTGCACGAGTTTGCGTGTATAGCTATTTTGGATTACCTTTTTTGCTTGAGTAAATGATCCTTGTTGGGCCTCTTGTTCAGATGAAGTATGCTTTTATTATGTGCTTCCAGTGAGATGATGATAGTTTTCTATCTCACCAGTGAAGTAGTTGTATTTTCCTTGTTAAACTGATAGGGGTACTTAAGATCAAGGTCCTGGATCTTGGATTCCAGCAACTCTGAGTTCCAATTTGTAACCCTTATGTGTAAAGCTCCTTCTCTCAAGTTTCTTTCTTTTCAATTCCTTGTGAAACAACTTTATGGATCAGCAAGCTCAAGGTAGTTGACATAGTATGCCAGAATTTACGTTGATGGTCTACGTCAGCAATTGAAACCATAAAACCTTCAGTAGTGACAATAGCCTAGTGTTGTTTGAGACTTCAAAAATATTTTAGTGTTCATGCTTTGAACAGAAACGAAGCTGCGAAGATCATTACTTCTATTAGCTAGTCCAATGGGTAGTGGCGAGTCCTGGTTAACTTCTTAAGATTTTAGCTATTCTTCAATTTGATAGGAGCTTCATGCCATTCATGAGCAGCGGGCCCTAACTCCAGAGGCTTTGTGCATGGCAGCATTGTCCATCACTTGTACCAGGAGCCAAGCTGTCAATAAGAGCTCCACTTCGGTAATTGAGGTTTGCAGATACACTTCAAACATGTATCAAAATATATAGGTCAGAAAAAGTTGCGTGATAAAGTTTTTAATTACCGGCTAATAAGGCTAATGATTATATGATTGCAGTTAATCATCCTTGGTAAGGTCATTTTGTGTAGGATAACAAATGAGCTTGTTTCCTTGGAATATGGAATGGTTTCAGTAAGGTTTTTCTTTTTAAAATCATAACTGCCACTTAAAAGCCCAGACTCTAGCACTCAGGTGCCTTAAAGTGAGACTGTTGGCATATATATTCCCAATAGTTTGCCTTTGATAGAAATTGAATTCTTCATAGCACTTTATTATCGATTATATGGGGTTTACACTGCGTGAACTTAGCCTTGGTTCTTCCTGGGCAGCTGTTGGTGGGTGTCCAAACCTTTAGAGAGCATCTTCAACATGTTGAGATTATGAATATCATATTTATTCCTCTGCTTAAGGTGATAGTTTCTTGTGTCTCATTGCAAATAGTAAATCATTATGGTGCGACTGTGAACTGCATTTAATCCCACTCTGTCGTATGATGCATCTACCTTCTGATTAGTGTATATGCTCTGCTCGTTCGTTAGTTGCCTGTTTTCATGACATGTATACCGTTGTTTTAATCAAATGTCTTTTGGTTTATGAGCAGACATGGGTGTCGAGAGAGGCTTAAGTTTGGAAGGGATGTCCGAGGAGCAGATCTCAAAAGCTCTTCAAGAGCTTAATAAAGCAGGGGCATCCCTCAAAGCTTGATGCAGCTGCCGTTTGGTCTTTTTAAAAATAATAAGTTGATATTGAAGAAAGCTGGGAAGATGGACCCTTTTCTAATTTGGCAATTCCTCCCTTCTTTTGTACTCCGTTGATGATTATGAAAATTATGAAGTTGTACTCTGGCTTTCTGCTTGATAAATTGTATCCATACTGCAACTTTTACTTGAGGTGTGTCCATCCAGCAAATTTTCGGCAAAGGGTTGGGTTCTCTCATACAGATTTAGAAACTTCATCATCCAAACCAGTACTGCTGCCTACTTTTTCTTTTTCCTTCTTCTTGCTTGATGCTTCGCTTGGGTTAGGCAGCAGCAGGTAACTGCTTGAAAATTTAGAACTTTATTTTGCACTCAACCCCCTTACCCTGATATCAAAAGTACTTTTCGAGTAGATACTTTGGTGTTTGAAATTGCAATAAATTATTGAAACAAAGTGTTACCGTGCAATGAAAACCATTTCAATGAAAATGAAAATAATAAGTTCGGAAGAGTGGCTTCGGTTTCCGATTGAGAAGTGAGGAGCTTTTGGTTCAATTCTTAGTCATTGATGTTTTATTATAATTTGAAATGTAAAAGAAAAAAGTAAAAGAGGGGTGGAGTGCGAAATTGTGGGAATGAATGAAGGGAGAACATCACAAAATGAAAATGTTTTTAAGTTCCAAATATTCAACCCGAATCCTCTCGGGGGAAGCCGTAGTCCCTGTCACAAACAACAACGGGTGATAGATAAAGGCTAAGCAACGAAACATTTGTCTGCGGATGATAGACAAAGGCTAAGCAACGAACCATTATTGTATTTATAGTCATTCGAAGACGGACAATTTTCTACCAACCAATCAAACCTTATCTTTTGAAAATACAAACTTTTTTTTAATAGAACTCATCATATAGTTAATAGAAATATCAATTTCAAAATTTATACGAACTAATGTTACTCATAAATCTTGGAGGTATAATAGAAATATCATTTCAAAATTATCATTTTCAATTAATAATCATTCACAATGACTAAATAAATCGTAAAAACAAAAATTAGGGACCAAAATAAATACGAAAATTCATCAGTGATCAAACAAATTGTTAAGTAAATAGAATTATTTAATCCTTTTAATTTTATCATCTCTATCAAAATAATAGACAGAGTTCATTTACTTTTCTAAAATTTTAAGATGATAATGCGCTTTTTGAGAATGCAAGGAGGGCATACGTAATTAATTATTTGTACCAAAAGGGTAAACCCCATCATTTACCAATTACCCCCCGTACCTTTTACCAATTCCATCTTATACCTATTTTTGTTATCAATTATACCTTTACAATTGTTACTATTAACATAATTTTGGGTTTAATTAAAATCAAAATTTTTGAAAATTAAACTCTCCCGGAATAATATTTTTGTTATTATTGATAATACTATTATACGCATAAAATTAACGGCAGAAGCATGATAATGTTTCTTAGGGTCAGATCAGGAATGCGATATATGATGATATATGATGATATTGCACTGTTCACTATTTGTATATGAGATGATATGAGTGATATGAGTTTATGAAATAAAAGACTAAATTGCCCTCATGATGTGAAAGATTTGAATGT
>JAOTQG010119704.1:0-10833 GCA_025631175.1 Iris virginica | reverse complement strand
ACACGTAACTTAAATCCCCTCTATGTAAACCGCTCTTTCAATTAAGTTCAATAGTTTACAACTTATCCACTTATCCCGCTATTTACAAACCCATTTTAAAATAGTAGAGACAGATAGTGGAAAGAAAAAGGGCAAAACTGGTATTCACGAATAATTACCTCTTAATAATTAATTATTAAACCTTTTAATCTTTTAGAAAATTTTTGATTATCACACTTAGCAAGCAACCTCAGGAACCATCCTTGCTCGAGATATGGCGAGCATGTCGAGCTTCTTCGACACTGCGAGCATTCCTGTTCGAGAGTCCGTATCAATCAAGGAGAATATCCTCAATTAATGTTGAATACCTCAAAGAGATTGTTTCCTGTTATAACTCTTATTGAGTTACTTTATTTGAGTACAAACAGAATCCTAGACGAAATCTTCTTCCATGTAGGATTCCTTCTGAGGCTAGGACTAGGAGTCTTCAAATTCTATTAATAGAGCACTACCCCGTAGGCACAAGGTACGCTCTCACAAGCAACATATTGCCCTCAAACACCCCGTGAATTCTCTTGTGATTCAGAGACTTACTCTCACGCCGAAGCGATTTAGCTGGAAAACCCCCTGCACTGTGACGGTGTTCTCGTCTTGCATGGTCTGTAGCTGCCGTAACCCGCCAATCGCCAAGCTCGCACTGACCGCCGAAAAAAGTGTGCATCATCACATGGCTAGATCATTGGTCAATTCCACGGAAACCAATTAAAAACGAAAACAGCACATGGGAGGTTAACTTGTTGTTTGAGCTTGATTCAACCCTCTTCTGAGCTTCTTTCAATTGCTATCGCTTGATTGATCGGAGATAGTTTTCTCCCTTGAATCCTTCCCTTTCTCTCTTCTTTCTCTCTTATTCTCTCACCCGATCTCTCTCTCTCTCTCTCTCTCTCTCTAGTTTCTCTCTCTAATTTCCCTGTAAACCAGGCTGAGATTGGTGGGAATTGGAGGGTATTTATACCCTTGGAGTGGCCACAAGTGGCAGCCTAGAGTTGGCCTAGGCTCGATGACCAATCAAGCCTACTCTAGGTTTTTTTCACAAATAGGCCGCTAGACTTTCAAGGTTTGCACTTAAGTACCTCAACCGTCATTTTCCCATTATTAATGTGGTCCTTGAAGTCTTGCAATCCATGGTCAGGTCCCTAGCCATCGTTAGTTTTCTAACGATGTTCTAACGTTATTCCTTTCTCTTGTTGATTTACTAACGGTTATACTAACCGGATTCTTCCTTTCTTAACCTAGTTAACTAATGACCGTTAACAGGGGTAGTTGTTAACAAAAATGCTTTAATCCTAGGGAATATCTTTTATTATGCCTTGATTAGTGTTTAAGTTATTCACTTTATAAACCATTTTACTTAACTTTTCACGAGAGTGACACCTATATTTGTGGGGAAAATTACGGGGTCCCACATTCCATTTACCCTTTCAAACAACTATGCTTTCATTGAATTTAGGAGTCTTTTTGTCTTCATAAATGAGAGGAGGTGACTTTTGAACTGGAATTTGAGCTTTGTATTTACCTTTGGCAGGGCCCACTTATCAATGAAGCTGCTGTACAGAAGGTTCATATCTCTTTACTTTCCTTGGTTTTTATTGAGCTGTGCTTTGTAAAATGCAAATCTCTTGCGCCTATGTACATTTCTCATTAAGATTTATTTTTCATTGTTGTCTGTCAGGTTGAATCATATGTGCAAGATGCTCTCTCAAAGGTTTGTTTATCGCATAATCATTAAGTTGGCCAAGGCAAGATCGAGATTATGTCGTATTTGTTAAAATGATAGGGCTGTTAAACATTGATCTGCAATTGATTTTGGACAGTGTGTGTCTTTATGTGAACGAGGCATGTGGAGGGGACATGGGGTGGGTTGCATATATGAAGACAAAACCAGGAAGATTAAAGAAACTGCACGGGTTCAACTGAACTGCCAATTGGGGGTTTGACTGGTTTAAGTTCTAGGTTTGAAGAAAAAGCTAGAAGTTCACTTGGATATGATTGTTTTATGACTATGTAAAATTAAAAGCAACACAAAGAGCTCCAGGCTGTCGATTCTGGATCCTTGGTCGGGGGACGTAGTCCTCACTTCCTCTTCAGCCTCAAAAAACCGGGAAGCATTAGGGTATCTAAATAAAGAAATAAGAAAGCAAGAATAATGGTGCAATTCAACCAAATGCTGGTTTAGTGGGGCATTTATATTTATAGGTTTAAGAAAAACAGAAACATAGCCTGATAGTTTAACTCTAGAAATTTGAGTCAACAAGTAACCCATATTCCGTGCCCATATTGCTGACGTCTAGGACTGCCAAACGATCCAAGCTACTAGGACTCTAGTGGAGATTGGCTCGGTAAAGTCTGACTCGACTCAAATCCATTTAAAAGATGATGAACTTTGAACTTTTTTAAAAATAAAAATATAATGGTTTATTATTATTTTTTTAAAAATAAATTATGAGCAAGTAAAACAATAAAGGAAGGGTACGACCAAACCCTTAACCAAAAAGGGAAAGGAGCCAAACCTCAGGAATTACATTAAGTACTTGCAACAGAAATGAGGAAATCATATATTATCCATTCTAATATAACCTATCACAGATCTAGGTAAGGTTTTACTGTTGGTAGAATGGAAGTAAAAGGAGTTATGCTTGAAAGCATAATTAGCTTATTGATCAGCCACTATGTTTCCTTCTCTGAAGATGTGTGTATCATGAACCTTCATCGAGTTCATGAGCCACTTCATATGATGCATAATATGTCTGATAGCCCAAGGAGGATTTCCTCCTGTCTTGGCCTCAGTAGGGTGCTTGGGCACAGGAGGGCGTTAGCCATGATCAGAAAGCCAAATTTGAAACTAGAAGGAGACTAACTTCAAATAAAGGCAAATCTGAAGATAATGAGCTTGGTCTGTTAGGCTCGTGAGTCTTGTTCCTTAAGCAACCTTAACTTCAAAATAGGCTCAGCTCACAAGGACTGAAGGACCGGCTCATAAGGTTCAGCGGTTGGAAAATCTCCCACCAGTTACAGACGTACATAATAGATCAACCCAGCGATTTTCTGAAAGTATTAGAATTTTTGTATTCGTCCTACAAAACTCTTTCTTGAACATGAATCTCTTCCTACAGTATATTTCTTGCTGGTAGAATCACTGTGTCCTTCCTATATAAACTCGTTTCTTATGGCGTCATGTTAGCAGTATAGATCTCAAAATGGGGGCATGATCATGGTGGTCTGTAATTTGAGCGGGACTATTTGGCTCGTGCACCTCCTTTAGGTGTTTTCTTATCAATCAATGTTTGTTTACTCCTAGCTGGGATTGAGCTCAGTGTTTCTCCACTCAAGCCTAAACAAGCCAAATTTAAGAAAGATAAAAAGAATGTAAGTGGGGCTTGAGCTGGAAGGTCTTATTATTTTCTGCACGCAAACCGGATCTGAGCCAAAGCGAAATTATCTGAGCCCAGCTTGGTGATCCACTGCCGGCAGCTATTCTATGTAAATATTGCTATTTGTTCATGACTGGTCCCATATCAAGCTGCTCTAGCCACTATGGAGTTTAGTGGAGCGTCAAGGGGTAATCAGTCATGACGCTACTGAGTAAAGTGTTTTATGATATTGTTCTGACAAAAACTGCTGTAGCTAGGGAACCACTGGCCACAGTTAGTCCTGCAAATTGCTCTTGCTATAGATGACACCTTTCAAGGATTCACTTAACGAAGGCTTGATTTCTGTGCATACACTCTAGGGTGCTGTTTGGGTCCCTAAGTCAAAGAGATTTTTCCCGTGGACTGCTCGAAGAATGTCTAGTCTAGAAGATTGCTTAAGATATCATTATCAAACAGTCCACTGTACCCTCCAACTCATGTGCTATGCAGCCATTAAACACATGCATATGTTCCTAGATCTGCCTGTCTTCTAAACCAGCTTGGTTAATGGAGTGGCTCATCTCAGCCTTTGATCTATCAAGGGAGTCGGTTTCCATAGAAGCAATATATCAGCTTGTTATATGGAGAGGGTGGGATCCCCAACTGATGTGCAAAATTCTCTGTGGAAGTTAGCACTCTTGAAATATGTGCTGAATAATTACTCTTGTTTACACGTCTTTCATCATCTATTGCCACCAGCACTAATTGATCCTGGTGTCTCATTCATATTAATGTATAATGCTTGAGATATTAAACCCACGTCGGGTATTGACAATCCTTGCATTCATTTGGTTAAGATATTGGGCTACTACTCCCGTAGCCATATGGTTTTGAGATGAAATGAGCAGACTTTCTGCACATGCAAGTAAGGCCCACGATTATCTAGCTCCGACCCACCCAATCCAAATAGTCCAGAGTATGTGTGAGGGGCGTGTTGAGACATGAAATAAATCGGGTATTAACTGAGATCATGGGCTACTCATCCCATTAGCCCATTGATTTTGAGATGGAACCCCATACTTTTAACATATTGTATAGGCCCCCACAAGGCAGCTGTCCTTCAGTTGATCATTATCACATCTGTACTTCACTGCAGTAAACCAACAATTTTGGAACGTCAGCCTGCAATAATTCCTATCAGTTTATTGTTTGTCTATATGTGCATGCATAAAACGATAGACCCAATTGATGGTTTTATGGTGCTTCAAAATATATAAAGCTTTTGGGTGGTTCGGTGATGGTGAGTTTCTTTGCAATTGGGGAGTTTCAGTTGGTTGCCTTTTGTTCTACCTGTGGCTAAAATAGTAAGTATGTATGATATTAGGTTTCATTGGTCACTCTCGCTGTCTATTTAGTGAATGTGGATTATATGATGACGAAGGTCTTTGATTTTGGGACTGTATAGGGTTTCAGTCGTAGATCTGTCAGTGGTGGTGAGTTTCAATGCAATTGAGTGTTTGAGGATGTTGCTTGTCTTTTAATGTCTTGATGTTGATCTTGGTGGGGCTTTCAGCTGTCTGCATTGAATAGAATTCCTTGTCAGATAACTCCAAAAATAACCATGCCATAATTTCCCTAAAGAGTAAAACACTAACTAATATTAGGGATTAATTGTTTGCCCATATAGATCAGAGGTTTATCCATCGCGCAAAAATGAATAGAGGGTCCACCTGTTTCTCAGGCATACTTTAGGGAGTTCCTTGTTTTTCGTGTGTTTAATTTACATTGGCAATCCCACGGTGATTGAAAAGTTGTGGGATATAAACATGAGAATGACCACCTTGCATGTTCTAGCACAACTACTTAGCGGAAATGGTACAGGGTGGATCACGACATGCCACTATGGTGATGGGGTGTGAAGCACCAATGCTTACCCACACTTGGGTTGGGGTGGTTATAAACTTCTTGTGACTGTAGTAGAAGTGAGATCTAAGGCGTTGCTACTTTTGATTGGAGAATGGGTCCACATTTCTAAGTTAATGGAACTTTATATCATGTGAGTACGATGGTGTGGAATGATGGAACCACGTACAAAGTCCTTTGTCTAGATTCTTTCTTATCTCTCGCATATTCAATATATCCTTGTCCAGTGCTAATGATTCCTTAAGTTATTTGTTGCCTGAACTTGAAATACCATTTAACCCCATGGAAATTCATGTTAAAAAATTTATTTGTTGAAGGGAGCAAACATTCTTCTTGGTGGCAAGAGACATAGCTTGGGAATGACATTTTATGAGCCTACAGTGATAACTGATATAAAGAATGACATGGTCATAGCAAGGTAATCTCCTAAATGCAGACAATAGCTCATACCCTCAAGTAGAGAGTGTTAGATATTGCATGCGATTTACTTTTTCTTCTTTTCCTTGATTTTTTTTGGAATATTTCTCTTAAAGGGAAAATTATAAATTTGGTTCCTGTACTTTAGCGAGTTTGGGTATTGCTCCTTGTACCAAAAAACCTGAAAGCTGAATCCTTGTACTTTTAAGATGCTTTACAATTAGTCCTTCCATCCAGTTATACTCGTCGTCTTGACTGATTTTAGATACCTGACTTCCTGCAAGGGTTTCACTGGTCATTTTAACCCCCTAGTACAACGACCATTGCCATAGTCGGCAAAAACCTGTATTTTCTTCAAAAAAATAAATATAAGTAGCTATTATGATTTATATTTAATAACTACAAAATGAATAGGATATGAGAGTTTTCTATAATAATTTCTCAAAAAACCAATTTGAAGTGGGGTTGATAATTAAAATTCCCTAATAAGATAAAATTGCTGTGAGTTTGGATATTAGAGTTTTCTCAAGAACAAAAACCTAATCTTTAAATTAGGAATTTTTTTGCCTCTCAAGCTCACTAGTCTCTATAGTTGGCCCAATCCCATTTGAAACGAAATCAACTTACTCCAAACCGGGAGGACCAAAACCCAATCTCTAATCCCAGTGGTGGTGACGTGAGTGTGTGGATCTGGGTTTGTTTTGCTTGGGAAAAACAGAAAAGAGAAAGTGGAAGTAGGAGGAAGAGGAAGAGGAAAGGGAACAGAGGGGGTTAGGGTAAGACTTTCCTATACTTATTAAAAGAAAAAGGCACACTGAAACGCAAAAGACCTCTGGAGCCTTAGGCACAAGACAAGGCGCAGGCTTCACGGTGCATAGTGTAGATGACTTGAAATTCAGTCACAAAGAAACATATGTTAGGAAATTTGGAAAGTGTTACGGTCATTTAAGGGCCTTCTTTGAATTAGTATATATTTAACTCACCAATTACTGAATTTTGCCTGCAACCGTTAGCAGTATGTACTCCGGAAATAAGCCTTTCTGAATGGGCATTGAGGTACTTTCAAGAGGCGCACCTCATGTGAGCCTCGTAGCGTAGATGCGCGCTTTTATCAACTATGGATTTTCCCGATTAAAAGGTGGGGGAGAGACACATGAGGAAAGGAGAGGTGTCGGTGGTAGCGATGGCGAGAGTGTCGTGGTAGGAGACACTCAGTTCTTGAGATCAGGCTGCTCCGGGTGTTCATGGAGGCGTGTATTTTGAGCTGAACTGCAAAGTTGTCAAACCGTGAATTGTATCGAGAGTCAGAAGTCCCAAAAATCTTATACCGAATCCGCGAATCGCATCGTATGATTCCGAAAAGAACCATTAAAAATCATATTAGTAACTAAAATAAGTAAAAAGAATTATATAAAATTACTATAAAATAAGCAAAACTTATGTACTGGCCGAAAGAAAATAAATGGGTTTTTCTTTTGGGTTTTTAAGTTTTAGATTAATATTTTAGATTAAGTTTTACTTGTTCTCTGTTTTCATACCCGTAGTTCTGAAGGGTTTTGAACTGTTATTCCTTATACTGTTGCACAATTTTTGCTACAGTTCATAGAAAGTTGGTAGAAAAACATCAATTTCTTACTTGTCTTGGTTTAAATATTTGCTGTCTGTTTCATACTTTGTACTTCATGCTCTACAAGATACAGCTCATTGACTGTGTCGTCATTTTAACCATTCTTTCTAAGCAGGCTGCTTTAACAGGTTCTGTTATTTTGCATCTGAAAATGTTGTCCGCGATGATTATCATGAAGATATCTGTGACAATCCCGATTTGACCCCAATATTTATAAAATATGATTAGTTGCTAATCCTGAACGTGGTGAAAACGTTTGGAACCCTTTAGTGACGTCTATGCGAAATATTAAAATAGAGTTGCCACTTATTGTTTTTAAAAGGTAAACATAAGAAAAACTTTTTATTAGAGATTAGATCCAGGGCCTTGGTTTCGGAGTGGTAAGGTATTAAGCACCCATTCAGCCCGATTGAAATCAATCTCGTTATATTGGCTTATATTTTAGTAATTCTTGCAAAAAGATTTATTTTAATGGTTAAAACCTATTTATTACATTATTTAAAGAAAAGAGATGAAGAAGAAAGCTTTCAATCTTATGGTTGGGATGTCAGATTATAGTAACATGAGATCAATTCATTACTTGAATAATCCCTTTGTCGTGCTAATCCTTCTGGTTGAGACAATATGATGATTATAGTATAGAAAATAATAAAATAGTTTACCTTTGATCAAAGTCGAGTTTGGGCAAACTAGCACAGCTTCCACGCTATCGTGTTGAACCAGAATAGAATTGGACAGAATTCCGCCTTAAAGAAGAAATACTTTCCACTTTATAGCTTTCACCTATAGTCTAAAATATTATAAGAACACTTGACAGAGAATTTGTGTATACTAAGAGTAGGTGAAATTTTTTTGTTTTAAATCAATGGCCTAGGGTCCCTTTATATAGGTGTTCTAGGTTCATAAACTTGGAAAAGGAGGTAATGAACCTCAATTGTGATTGGCCGGAAATATCAATTAATGAGTGATAATATACCATAAAATCTTCCAAAATCAACCAAAAATATATTTTTACCCGAAATAGGCTTTTATGGAATATTCCAGGACTGAAATTAACGATAGGTCACCGAAAACCGGCCGGTTTTGGTGGCATCACGTAGATTACTTAAACATGGCTAAATAGCCTTTTGAATCACCTAATTCCGAGTCCGTATGAATTTATTATGAATTTCGGAATTTGACAAACATGTCACTCCAATTTTATTCCAAATTTCATCAGAATCAAAATTTTACCGAAATGTAACAAAGCACTTGTAAACTATAAATTAATATGTAATAATACTAAATCATCATATTGTCGTTTAAGGAGTAACAAAATGGGGTGTTACACTATCTCACAAGCAAATTTATTATGTCATCATCAGGCTGCTTCAACAAATGTTTTTTCCTTATATCCACGTTATTTGTGCTACCTCTATTGGCTTTCTTCTTCTTAATGGCGCAGTGAATAATGGTTTTTGAATCAGGCAGGAAGTATTTGGACCCGTTGCACCTCTTCTGTGTTTTAGAACCGAGGAAGAAGCTATCCATATTGCTAACGACACACATGCAGGTTTGTTGCAGTGGGTACTAGACATCCTTCCAAATTGCATCTTTGATCGGAGCATTACCTTCTACAAGAATTATACTCAACATACAAAGTTTGAGACGAATCTCTTTATTTCACAAAAGATCTATCCTGAAAATGAAGGATGTTGGGTATACATATTATTTTCTTATTACTGTATTATTCTTTTACCTGCGTTTGCAGGGTTAGCTGCTTATTTATTCACGTCCAACATTCAGCGTTCTTGGCGTGTGTCTGAAGCTCTTGAATATGGTATTGTTGGGGTTAATGAAGGATCAATTTCGACAGAGGTATGTCATATCTTTCTTCCAGCTGTGGAAACTAGGATGATAAATGCCGCTGTAGGCTTATCATTTGTTAGCAATCCTTGTAGGTGGCTCCATTTGGAGGTATCAAGCAGTCAGGTTTAGGGAGGGAAGGTTCCAAATATGGGATGGATGAATATCTGGAAGTAAGTGCCACAAAATGCATCCCTTTTCTTTTATGAATTGCACATAACTATGATCATCAACCCACCCACCCCCCCCCTCCCTCTTTCCTTGGGAAATCAAAAGAAGAATCTAGTTCAGTAGTACCCAAATGCAAGCAAGTTCGGAGCTTTTTCTATCCACAGTCCGAGAAGGATGCAATTTTCATGTCTCTTTCACTAGGTCTCGAGTTATGTGAATCTTCAATATACACATTTCATAATATGCTTCAGAACTCCACTATATATAGAGATTCAAACTGGCATATGATGTTTTCAGTGTATTAGCTTAGGTGTTTAATTTCTATTTGCAGATGAAGTATTTGTGTATGGGGAACATGAGCTGAATTGAGGTTTGGCCTTTGGTGTTCTTACTGGAGTGAGTTCATACCCAATGATGGCTTTTGTATGCTCTCAAAAAGGGCCAACTGTGAGCTTAGCTGCAGTTAAGAGTGCATCGACATCGACTAAATTGTGAGTTGCCAATCTATCCTTGACTGCTCCAAAAGAAGTGCTTATTTGCACAGTATCCAGTGGAACCAATGTAACATGTTTTTTTCTTTTGTTAGCTCCACTTGTTTTGTTTCAGTTTTAGTATTCTCCATTTCTTTTGTCGGTTTTTGGGGCTGTGCAATCAAAGGATAATCTCTGCATATCATTGCATAATCTGTAACGCGGATGTCTGTTCCCTCTTTTGGGGGGAGTGTTGAAGATTCTTCAGCCTGTAAAAAGCTCTACATTGTAAGAAAGTAATAATAACTTCTGAAGATGTAAATTTTAGAACTTCTATTACGTCAAGTGCATCATGAATTGATTATGCATTTTGAGAACAAAAATGATACTGGTTTGAGGGAGTGCCTAAACAAATCCATCCAGATTGGGGCGTTAATACTCTCTGTGGCACTAACCTACTTTAGGAGGTTTCCGTATGAAAACTTTGAGACTACAGAACAAAAATAGCTCAATGAAGATTCCTATTGTTTCGTTACGAGATCCCCACAAATAGTAGTTGATTCAAACAAGTGCAGCCCCCAACGGTTATTGTCCCAGCTTTAGAGCTTTCCATATTCATTTCGGGTAACCGATGGCTATAATGGTTACCGCTTTTGTATTGACGAATTTTGGTTAGGAGCAAAGAAAAGAAAATAGATGCTGCAACAGGGTCCTCCCAAAATCTCTTCCCTTTTGATCGGGATTTAAACCTAGCAGCTGGTAAGTGGTCAATTGTATGTTTTCTGGCCAGTTTATAAGTAATAGCAAATGAGAGTTATAGAAGCCAGTGGACATGTGTAGCCCATTTGTGGGCAGGGCAGGGCAGGTTTTGGATAAGGAATTTTCTTTTTGATTGTTATTTTGAAATATATATATATATATATATATATTAATGGGGGCTTATTTCGTTACAAATGACTTTTTCGTATAAACCGTACGAATCAGTTGTATC
>JAOTQG010119693.1:0-10834 GCA_025631175.1 Iris virginica | reverse complement strand
CACTTAAAATGCTGCTCAAAATTGGGAGAAACCCTTTTTTTCCAACAGAGACAACATGAGATAGAGAAAATGTGTATACGTGTGGGTGTTTTTTGCAGAAATGAAAGAGGGGAAAGGGAGATTGGTTTGGTGAAAATTTTGAATTATCGATGAAACTCGTAATTGACGTTTTTTCAACGGACATTGATATTGTCGATGATAGGCAATCAGTGAACGTCTGACAATCCATTCCTTCTATTTTGCCGACGACTGTTCAATTTTTGACGGCCCCCATCATTTTTCCCAATTACAGATCATATTTTTTAATATTTAATGCATTTAATTAACCCACTAAAAGTTGTTGGTAAATGCTACTGGCCCGTCGATATCTTCTGTCTGTTGTCGATATATTTGACAGTGGGTAAAAATATTTTTCTGTTCTAGTAGTATTATGGTGCAGTAAGAATATGGCTGGAAATCGGACGGATTGGAAATAGGGTGTTTTGAACATTTTCAAATTTTTTTTGAAATGGAACAATCAATTCAAATTTTCATCCAAAAAAAATTTAAAATCTATAATACGTTCCTATTTCATAAGCATGCATTTTTACGGAATTTCGAAAAATTCCAAATTTTCAATATTTTGAAATTTTTTTGAAATTTCAAAAAAAATCGATTTTTTAAGATTATAAATATTTTCAGAAAATTATTTATAGAACAATTACATAGAAAAAGTAGATAAGATAAATTAATGGATAAAAATATTTCACCAACTCAATAATTAAATGCAACTAAATTAAAAAGTTCATAAATACCCAAAGATATGTTTTCAAAAAATTTATGGAACCTCACTTTTAATTTATTTATAATATATCTTTATATCTGAAGGAGATAAAATATTTTTTATAATAACTATATATATTAAGAAAATTTTGATTTTTTTAAACAAAAAAAGTAATATTTACTAAAGTATATTTTACTTTCTTTTCAAATGTATATTTCGTAAACTTTAAGTATAGAGATTTACGTACTTGATACATGAACAATTTTAAACTACATAAAAAATAAAAATAAAGTAGAAAAAATAAAAAGTTATGCATATGTTGTGAAATTTAATTTATTGAAATAAACAGTGACTATCATTATTCTTATCATTAATTTTAATTTCGTTAATTATATTACTCACTATATTTTATTGCTTAAAAATCAACTAATATTGTCTATTATCTTTAATCCATTAATATTATGTTTGAATTATTTACAATATAAAATATTTATCTAGTGATAAGATAGATCTTGCTTTGAGTGTGTGAGGTGAAGAATTTGATTCTCTTAATATTTATTCTATAGTTTATATTAAATTAAAAATCAAAAATCAAAATTATAAAATTTGAGTTTCGTAAATATTTCGGATCAAATTTTGAAATTTTTGAAAGTTTCAATATTGATTCCAATTTCGATCCGTAAAATTTTAGAAAAAATCAAAAATTAGAATTCAAAATTTAAATAAAAAAAATATTTTAAATCGAAAATTTTCAGATCAAATTCAACGGATATCAGAATTTTTATTTCAATTTTCAGCCCTAAGTAAGAACTAAGAAGGAAGTGCCCTGTTGAGATTTGATTCTTGTGTTACAATACTCCTTTAAAGGTGCCACGTGGAGTGAACTTCATTAATTCCATTCAGTTGAAGAAAATAAAATAAAAATAAGAATAAGAATATACTACTGATAATTTATACAAACACAAGTGTTAAATTAAATCCCCCTCTCCTGCATGTCTTATATAATAAATAAAAATTGTATATATTTTCAGTTCTCTTTCCTTTTCTTCAAGTGATCAAATTCAAAAGGTTCATGGGGTTGGCATCCATGTGATATTGGGTAGCTTTTGCCAACACATCCCCTAACTCAATTTCTTGCTTCAGTTCATACCCAATAGAATCAACAAAATTACAAATACGACCCAACAAAAATATCTAACTACTTGCTGTAATTTGAGCTAGAAATGAGTGTTAAGAATGGACATTGAAAAAATTTGCATCGGTTTGACTTGACACCTAGCTACTAGATTGTGATAGGAAACAACACTCACTTTTTTGATCTTTTGAGATGGTGATGGTGAAGAAAAATTGGGTGAACCCCATTAGGAGATGGCCAAACTATGGGAAACAATTATTATTTGTAATCAAAGATTTACTCTTTTGGGACACTACTCCACTTAGGGTGTATATGTTTAGTTACACCAAAGGTTGGGTAACCATATATACAATGTTCAACTTATTTCAATTACTCATCTGATATAAAAAGGCATAATATCATTCCACAAAATAAAAAAATCAATAACGAAGCAAAAATACCATACAAATGAATTTTTGTGTGCAACATATCGCCTCCCAATTCAGATCACGCGTTCATAGTACACATAGTCTTTCTTACGCAATACCTAAACTGGCCATAAATCTCAACAAATCACCCATTAGGAAAGCCAAATACAACACATTAATTACAAATTTGCAAAAAAAAAAAAAGAAAAAAGATCATAACATACTTTAAATTCGTAAAAAATTTTTTGATAATTTTTTAGTGAAATTTACAATAACCACGCCCCCCCCCCCCCACGTGGTACCTTGGATTTTCGAGTCTAACCTAATCATAAAATACCCAATAAAAAACCTCCTTGTGCTTACCAATTTTTGCATACCCGTGAGACCCGTCTAATCCTGCAATTAATTATACCATTAATTACTTATTGAATTACCAATGCTAGTTAGTTGTCTTAACATATATCTATTACCAATGCCATTTCATTCCACAGAAAAATCGATCCCTCCCTCTTCCCTCCTCCACTGCAACCATCACCACAACCAAATAGCCAACAATCTCAACCAAATCGACCCTTGCCATAGATGGACAACCACAAAGCACAGTCGCTCGTTGCCGCACCCAGGTCCTTCAACCACGAGGCTTGGCTCTTCCAACTCACAAAATTAAGAAAATGAACTTCTTCGGTCATTATTAGGCTAGAGCTTAGCCGTCGCCGACCTCCAATCCCAGGCAAAGTCATAATAATCTCGGACGAACCCCAATCCGTTGCTGAGGCGGATTATCCCGTGGTGGACAAACCGATTGTTACTGTCGCAGCGTCGGACCCAGAGCCGATGACGAAGGTGGCAGCGGACCCAGAGCCGGTAGCGAAGGTGGCGGTGAGGCACAAGTTTTAGCTGAGGTGGGCTTTTTCTTTGTGGTTAGGGTTTCTTTGCTGGAAATGCTCTGGTACAGTGGCAGTTGTTAGTGGTTTTAGGGTTTAGAAAATGCTTTGATAGATATAATTTGGAACAAAATGGTTTTTGTTGGTTTACTTTGGGTTGTAATTTGGAATTGACTTGTATTTTTAGTTGCTAGATTATCAAAGTTTGGGGCTCTTTATGTTAGGATTAATGGACATGTTTGTGATGTTAATGATGTTAATGTATGGTTTCTAGTGGAAATTGTTTTTATTATCTTCATTTTCTTTTCGATTTTGGATGTGTTTTGAATTTGAAAATTATGTTTATATCTTCATTTTTAATTTCATGTACTATGTTTGGTTTCTTTGATGGCAACTTGATGAAGAGTGATGGTGTTGATTGTGGTTGTAGTTGAGTTTGTGATTGTGATGGTAGAGGTGGTGATAGTAGCTGAGATCGTTGTCGGTGGAAGTTGAAGTGTGGTGTTGATTTTGGTATGGATGTGATGATGTTCATCGTGATGGTGGTAGTGTTGATATTGGTGGTGAAGGTAGTGTTGAAATGGTAGTGGTGATTTTGATGGTGGAAGATGCTGTTGCTTTTGGTGGTAGAGGTGGTGGTGTTGATTTTGGAGGTGGAGATAATGGTGATTGTGGTGGTGGTATTAGTAGTAATTTAATTAAGGTTAAACTTTTTTAGGGATTTAATTATGGTAGGATTTAAAGGATTTTAATCAATTTGGGCTGATTTGCCAAAATTGGATAGGAAAGGGGGTTTTCTGTCGGATAATTTTTCTGTAGGTTAGACCCAAAAACCCATGGTACCACAGGGGGGTTTAGTATAATTTTCCCAAAGTTCAAAGGATAAAAAGTTGAGGGGCAGAATGGGAACATAAATTACAAGAAAGAGGCAAGAGCAGCTTGTAAAGGAGGGAAGGTCCATGCTTAGGCTAAAAAGAGAAGCGCGCACGTTAATTCATAATGACGCACAACACAGAGGAACTTCTACTAGGTGCGGTGTGGTACGGCACTATAGTGCGCCTATATGCGCAATCTCCTTTCTCTCTAAAATCCCAACCAAATTTTCCTTTCACAATTCCTCCCCCCTCTCTCTCACACTTGAATAATCTCGCCAGGATGGCGAAGAAGACACAGTTGTAAACACTCACACACACACACACACACTCTCTCTCTCTCATTTCTCTCTCTAGAATATAAAATTATACTGGGTAGTATAGATATAGGAATATACTACTAGTAGAAGTAGTATTTTGAGTTGTGTGTTTAGTTGGTGGTGTGGTGAGAGCATATTGAAGGCTTCAAGACAAATGGGTCTGCAGTTTTGATTCATTCATGTTTATATATACACTTTTCTTCTTCACTTAAATCGAGGCAAACTCGGAGCAGGGTCATCCAGGAGTGTTATGCTGTTTTTGGACCGACTCAGAGCATTCAATTTTCCCGCTTTCTGATTGATGAGATGAATTATCCATTCCTTTTCAAGGTCCATTCCCATCTTCTTAATTCAATGCCCAGCTTTTTTGATGATTCTTAATTGCAAAGTGTTTATTGCATTGCCGCCCATTGATATTTATTGGACATTCTTTTTTCTTTTTGGCAGAGTTGAATTCCCTTTTCTGGGGACTTAAAAGAAGGATTGTGGAAGATGAATACTCCTACTAAATCAGTAAGAACAATTATGAGACGCTCAATCAAGGATGAAAAGGTAGCCAACCCATTTGCTGTTTTTGTCTAACATTTTAATCCAATTTATTGTCTTTTCAAAAAACGGTTTGTCCATATATTTACTGTAGCAGCTATGGGTCATGAAAGCTGGTTTCTGACTATTCCCAACTGGTGGTGCTTTGGTGGGGAGTGTTTGTCCACTCTTTCACTAAAAAGATGGTTTCAGTTTCAATGTGTAATCATAGGAGAATATTGAACACAATGAGAAAGCTTCAGATATTGCAATCTCTAAGATTTTTTTGGCATAAAGTAGGCATCTTTGATAGGAATCCAAGATGGGTCTCAAATCCAATCTGGGTGGGTGAAGATAATTGCTAATATTTTTGCTCTTTCGCTTCATTCTGCTTTGATTTAGTTTTAATTTCATACCCAGCATAAATTCTTCTTTCTTTTCCAGTTTTTGTTGCTAATTGTGTGTTTGTGAATTCTGCACTCATCAAAGCTGCCAAAGTTGATTGCTTTAAGCCTTGCACACAATTGCTGTTGGATTTCCTTTCTCCTTCTTTAAAATTTAATCTGATTCTTTCCTTGGGGAAGCTGATTGTTATATTCTCTCTCTCTCTCTCTCTCTCTCTCTCTCTCTCTCTCTTCATTCTTCTTAAAGGAAAAGGTGGAAGTGCAAGGAAGCAGGCTAATGGAACTTAACAAAGCAACCACAAGTCGAAGATGCTCGGTTAGACAGAGGAAAATGACACTGCAACAAGATGTATGCATTTCTGTCGTTGGTTTTTCTTGTGATATACAATTGCATTTTCGTAATTTGATTTACTCTCATAGGAATTTGTAGTGATGGGCCCAATTTTTCAGGTTGATAAATTAAAACAGAAGCTTAGACACGAAGAGAATGTTCATAGAGCTTTGGAGAGGGCTTTTACCCGACCCTTGGGAGCTCTTCCTCGCCTTCCTCCTTATCTTCCTCCTTCTGTTAGTCTCTCTCTCTCTTGCAAAAATTTCAGTTTTATCTTTTGATCAAATGCTATTTGACAAGGTGAAGACAGAAGCAATGTCAAGGACTGTGAAAAATGCACAGACTTGTGTTAAGTTTGGCAACTCAATTACAAAGTTTGGAATTGGACAGGAAGAATAAATTGAATTTCATAGATAAATCATTCGTTCTTCCAGTTCCGAGGCTTGGAACCAAGCTGCCAAACATAGCCTAGCTGAATGGGAAGATTGGTATTGATAGTGATATATGTGTGAACATAACATTATATGTCCAACATTCAAGACTTTTCACACTGTTTCAATTTGGTATCTGCACATTGGGTTTATACTGCTGAATGTTGAACTTGTAGACCTTGGAGCTTCTGGCTGAAGTGGCTGTTTTGGAAGAGGAAGTTGTTAGGCTTGAAGAACAGGTGGTGCAATTCAGGCAAGGATTATATCAGGAAGCTGTCTACATTTCTTCGTCCAAGAGAAACATTGAAAATTCAGCTGAATTACATGACCCTATTCAATCAAAAGATCATAAAAACAAGGCACCCAAGTTATCACCTCAAAATGAAGCTAATGCATCAACACCCTCCATGGGCCCTTCATCTTTGCTCTCTGGTAATGCTTCGGAGTTTTGTTCATTCTTCTAGTCTTGATTTTTTGCTTAATGATAATATTGCGGTTAACATTACGAATGGAATATGCTTTGACAAAATCTTACTCTTCTTGAAATGACTATTTAGAAGATGGAAGGGGGAAAGAGAATCAATCAAGCACTAATTCCACGAAGAACAAGCAGCGGCCAGCAAATTCAAAAGTCCAATCTATGAGAACGCCAGTGAAGAAAGTTCCAATTGAGCATAAATCAGCAGAAAAGCATATAGATCCTCAGAAACTACAGGTGCAGCCATTATAAATTCTCATCATGAACAGTAATCATTACTGTGAAATAATTCTGAGCTTTCTGTTTTTCAGCTTGAAAGCAAAGCAATGGACAATAAAGGTGTAGATAGTAGAACTCAAGTTATTCAAGATGAAAGATTATCACCAGATGACAATCCTAACAGGATCTCAGAAAGTATTATGAAATGCTTAATGAACATTTTCATAAGAATGAGCTCAATAAGGAGTACGAGTATGGCAGAAACATTACCTTCATTGTCAAGATTAACTTCATCTGTAAACCTTGAGGAATCAGAGTCCAAGGATCCTTATGATATCTCTTTTGAATTCGGGAAGAGAGATATTGGCCCATATAAGCATTTATTTGCAATTGAAGCAACCTCGATCAATCCGAATCGAACAACAAAATCTGTTTTCTTAGTTCATAGACTGAAGTAAGTGCTTCTTATATATGGATGTTGTTTTTGACTTGTCTTTATTTCCTATTCAACCAACTTATGCCCGATTTCTGGATTTATAGGCTCCTACTCGGGAAACTTGCATCGGTTGACTTAAATGGATTGTCTCATCAAGAGAAGCTCGCTTTCTGGATCAACATTTACAATTCATGCATGATGAACGTATGAGTGAGATCTTTCGCCAAACTAACCGCTTAATTAATTCTGTATTAGCTCTTAGAGTTGTGTGTATATGGACTATTGAACAATACGTGTATAAACTTGCGTATCTTCAATATACTGAATTTAATTCAAACTTCAGGCATTTCTAGAGCATGGGATACCAGAGAGTCCTGAGATGGTTGTTGCGCTGATGCAAAAGGTGATAGCTCTTTATCCTGACAAAATTTTGTACATAAGCATACGAGTTCACGTAGTGATGGAATTCTGTTTCTTAATTCTCAGGCAACAATTAATGTTGGAGGCCATTTCTTAAATGCAATAAGCATCGAGCATTTTATACTACGACTCCCTTATCATTCAAAATATGTAAGTTTTCTGTCAACTGGCTAATTTTTCATCTCTAGCTCAAAAACTGGATATTGACTAATAATATGCTCTATTTGACTGGAACCAGACTTTTGCCAAGGGTGCCAAGAACGATGAGATGACTGCACGGAGTGTCTTTGGATTGGAGTTATCTGAACCGTTGGTTACATTTGCTCTTTCTTGTGGTAGCTGGTCCTCCCCAGCAGTAAGTTGTTCAATGCAAAAGCGTTTAATTTACCATCTTAATTGGTAATCCGGATTAAATATCTTCTGCAAGTAATTCTTGAAACTTTATCCAATGAAGGTAAGAGTGTACACAGCTTCTCAAGTCGAAAACGAACTGGAAGCTGCAAAAAGGGATTACTTACAGGCTGCGGTTGGCGTTTCAATGACAAAGAAAATGGTAGCTATACCGAAGCTGCTGGACTGGTATCTGCTTGATTTTGCAAAGAATCTGGATTCATTGCTTGATTGGGTATGCCTTCAATTACCAAGCGAACTTGGAAAAGAAGCAATGAAGTGCCTTGAAAGAGAAAAAAGTGAACCCCTGTCGCAGTGTCTACAAGTCATCCCATATGAGTTCAATTTCAGGTATCTCTTGCACAAATAAATTTTGCCCCTACCACAATATTTTAGTTATACTCATATTTGGGTTTCTCAAGCGATAGGTTTGTACACAGCTATAGTATACGTAGTTTAAGTAAATATATATATATTCGGTTACCCATTGTAAGTAGTGTTCAATTGGGACAAACATTTCCTTCACTCCTCTCCCCCCCCCCCCACAACAGGGTTCTGGACTTCCGCTTTTTCATTGTAATTGGCAACTATGAAGTCCTCTTATTCTACTATTACCATTTTTTGAACCACACCTTTTATCTATTCCTTCTGAACTGTTTTGTTGCTTGTTGTGTATGAAATATCTCTATATATTTAGTATAAAAGCTTGATAGTAGACATGTACCCGTAAACTTAAAGAAACATGATATCAAGACAGATAAGAGAGGTTGGTTTTGGTAGAATTTTATGGTTGGTTGATGCTTAGCTATTTATGACAACCTTATAGAGCCAGCAATTGTAAATCAGTAGGGAATTCAACCAAGATCATATGTACTTTGACAGTGAAATTTTTGTGTGGAGAAGGGTAGGCTGATGTAGATTTCATTAAAGGATTTTAGGTGTGAACAGTAACAGCCCATTAATCAGTCTGCTACGTTATTAAAGCCGGGCATTCATAGCAGTCGGAGAAAAAGGCATGTTGTTGGAGTTCTCAGGTGGAAAATCGAGAACTCTATTGTTCAAATCAAGCAGCAGCACCAAATGATGCTAAAAATGTGTTGATGTAAGCCAGCCGGTACACCAGAACATGCTCATTTAGGGAATGCTTTCATTTCATGCCCCCAAATTAGCAGGTTTGGTACAATTTCCAGGCTCCTGGCAAGACCTTGTTCACATTGATTAGTTACACACTCAGAAAATATGAGATACAAAATAAGGCCCATTGAGGGATCATTTTATGGTGGGACCTGGATATTATGCAACCAATCAATCGTTGCCAACTACATTCATGCCCAAACTTTTGTTTTTCATTTTTGTCACCCTCGCACTGTTCTCTTCATAGTTTTTAATTTACCACATCATGTTGCGAGCTCTCCCTCCATCTCTGACTAGTCAAATTGCGGTGGGAACAATGTGTATGGGGTTGTCGTGAATGGACTGTCTGGAAGAACTGTTAATATGTTAGGAATTTAGGATCATTTTCTCTAGACCGGTAGGAGTACTATAGATAAACTGCAGAGAAATTGTTTGGTGAGATTTTGAGCCAATAAAACTTGGTCGAGACCGGGTTAAATATCAGAGATTAGCATAGGATCTGAATTTGTCTCATGCTCAAGAAAATCTACTATAAAAGGCTAATGGGAGTGAAGAGTATGTGGTGGTCCAAACTGTGTGAACACATTCTCAACTGGGTGGAGGGGGGGGGGGGGCTGAAAAATAAGAGCTCTACTGAAGATGTTGTTGTTGACATATCAGGGGTGCTGTATCAATCACTTAACTGTATCTATTCTAATGGAAGAAATGAAAATGAGTGGCCTTTCTACTGGCTGATGCTAACACTACAGATAATGCACATGGCATTCAATTCACAGCCTTTCCTGGAGTTTGTAAGTTTCAAGCAATTAACAGTTTAAAGACCAAATTTGAGTAAGCATTTTACTCCCAGGGGCATAGAAGTGTTAAAGTTCATTTGAGAAGCGTGTTAAAGTTTGAGATTTCATCTTTAAATCAATTGTCAATTTTGTACCCTATGTGTGGGTGTTTTGAGTCTCAATAACAAACTTACTGTCGCTCTTCTTTTACTTTCTCCATGTTCTACTTTTGTTATCAAAAGAGAGTTATTATGTCCTCCTCTCAGGTATTTTTGACCCAACAATCTTTATGCCTAGAAAGTGGAAGATGCCTGGGACTGGGAGGCTATGACTGATGGCTTCTTCTTTATTCATTTTTCTTCCGTGAGCCCAGCATGTCTACAAATAAGGCCCCAACCCCAAGAATAGGTTTTTTGTACATGCCAATTGGCCCATTGTCTAATCAACAGGCCCAAATATGTGTGGCAATAGCAAATAGGTTTTAATGATACAAGTGGGTGATGCTGCTTCAAATCTTCTTGGTTTATTTATGTTTTGAAGCCAACTCTTTATTCATTAGTAATTGGAGTTTTATTTTAACTCTGGGCGAGGCTGCCGCCTCTAACCACCATTTAAAAATCTTCTTCTTTCTTCTTCTTCTTATAATTGACTCCAAATTGGAATGTCCATATCCACGTTTATGGCTCGCTAAATATTCTCAATCTGTTTTCGCAAGATAGATAGTGCCCCCATCCATTTCTTCTTCTAGAACGTTCCAACAAGTCTTGGTCATAAACTTATTAAAAACACTCCTTAATTAAACTACTCTCGAAATTATATCGAGCTACTAAGCCCTAGAAATTATACCGAGCGCATATGCGCTCCTAGCAAGGAGCGCCTATGTGCTCGGTATTCATTGTAATGTATTAT
>JAOTQG010119682.1:0-10837 GCA_025631175.1 Iris virginica | reverse complement strand
TCAGTAGAAGGCTTTCTAATGTTGAACAAACTCGAACATGTGCAAGAGCTTCTTTCAGCGCCTACTGGAAGGATATGCTAATTAGTACGAAATTCCACATCTAATGCTTTATATATACACACACACACAAAAGAAGAAGAGGTGGAGAATTTTACATTCCTTTTATTTTCTTTTGTTTGTGATGATACCATATCATCCTACATTTCTTAGTCAAATCCCATATCTTTCCTAAAATGATAACACTTTCATAATTGTATGAAGCCTATAACAACGTGAAACATAAGAACAATAAAGTAAGCAACATTTTAGGCCAGCGGAAGAAAATTTTGAAAGATGTGACATTTTTCTTGTTTTCTAAGAAAGAACTGTCTGGCGAGTTGCTCTCACATTTTTCTTCATTTTTATTTATTAACAAGCAGCAGGAATGACTTTTTCTTACTTATAAGATGACATTGTTAATTACATACAGATGGAATCAGTGGCGGAGCCACCTAAAGGCCATGGGGAGGTTATGGAGTTCCACACATTCCTCCCTTGAGTAAATTTGTAGTTAGTACAAAATTTGTGTTATGGCCCCTCTGACTTTCCAATATAATAAGTTTGTAAATTAATAATACTTTTTTTCCTTCAAATCCTTACATAACAACTATTTGTAAAAAAAGAAAATACACTAAAGTGAGATAAACATCTGAAACATTTATATAATACCTTAGAGGCATGAACAAATTTATATAGCTAACTTAGCCAAATTATGTCTATTAATTTGCCCCCCTACATGCCTCATCCTGGCTTCGCCACTGGAAGGAATCATTAAATGGGCCTAATCATTGGTATATAATGGTAACATCTTTAGGATTTAAACTAAACCCCCTTTCATCAAGTGAATGATCATGTAAACTTAGACAAAAGTGATGACCAACCAGTAGCTAACAAAAAAAGGAACTCTTTCATGTATGCAAGGGAAAGAATAGCAAGATAAAAAGTATTATCACAAAAGAAAACCAACACTAAACTCATCAACTGATCAAGCCAGTAAATCAGTATATCCTCGGGCAAAATATATTTTGGTCTGTATGTAGAAAAGGTATGCCTTCTTTTGTGAACAAAAACCAGAGGCCACACCTGACATGGATGTAGAAAGCAGTACTGAATATAGAAAGTTCAGACATTCAAAAGGAGTTAACCGAATAACTGTGATCGCCTGGATAGATATAACTGGAGTATAAAAGCTTCAAAACTTAGAACTCGAGAACAATTAAAAATGGATTTTACTGTCCCAACTCCCTTGCATTGTAAATGGAGTTACTACACTAAGTAATTTGTTGGTTTGGAGATTGTAAGCATTTTACAGTTTTTACTAGGAAAAAAGGACTCCATGCCAAGGGTCACCTCTATTGTAGCAACAGTTGTAACTTTGGAGGCTTCTTCATGCACATCACCCCTAGGCTCCCCAGATGCATTCATTCCACTGAGCTTTTCTCTAAGAGCAGAGGCTTCAGCATCTATTCTGCGAGTAAATCAACGTATATGAGCTACAATCAGTTAAGCCAACAACATCTACAATTCAACATGATCAGAGAACTCGGGAGGGGGGGGGTGATGTCTCCTCTTGATTCAACTCCGTTGAGTGTTACTCTAGACAGTAATCACATCGGAGTCTTCAATCACAGTAAAAACACCTGTGGATTAATGGATTTGGGTGCAATGATCCCAGGATGACTGATCCAATGGTAAGGAAGGAAGGTCATGCTCGTGCATTTAGAAGACTTGGTACGGTTATTAGGAATGGAAATTTGGCAGTTCCATTTCCACAATCTGTGGTTAGGAATCTCCCAAGAACTACTTCGGATCATAACTCCATTTTAATCAATATAACAGGTATTATTTCTCCCCTTATGCCTTATTCGCTTAGAGTCTATTTGGTTTTCTCGTGTGAACTTCAGACTTGATTGATTGTATATGGGACTCGGGGAATATGGGGATGTGGTGCCAGATGCCTATGGACATCCCTAAATGGGAGTAATAATATAATTATAGCAAATATTTTCCAATAAGCGAAGAGTGTTGGCCAGCTGGCCGGGGTCCAAAAGACCCAGGCTAATTGTTATCCCAGAATCTTGATTGCTTTGTAAAACTTAGAAACGATCATATTAAGATTTTTCAAGAAGAAAAATCATTGGCATCAACAATCGAAATCAAAGTGGATTTTACAGAGTGATAGAAATCCAAGTATTTCCAAACAACAACGTTGGATAAATGCAAAAGAAAAACTATGGAGATGCTTAAGATGATAGAAAGAACTGGTATGTGATTCCAACTGTTTCGAACTTCACATATACAAGTGTTTAACTACTCTCTTCTCAAAAGAGACTAATGAGGCAGACTTTAAATCTTGATGGAATGGACACCCAGTGACTGCTGCACAGGAGGCGACTGCCCTTGCTTTACCTATCTCTAATGGGGCAGATAGACCTTTTTCGCCCCCAACTAATTCACCTTTTTTCCAAGTAGTCACTATCCTAAATTTTTATTCGACCTAATACATACTATTTGTCAATATACACCATTATTAGTCCGTCCACCTTATTTCTCTCAAACACATACTTACGTGACAAGCTGACTCTGGTCAACGAATCTGATGTGGTTTCCCTCCTAAATAACAGTAAATGATATTATTGCCCTGTCCCACACAAAACAAAGACGACGAAAGGGACTATCACAATTGTAACCTGTATAGGCAAAAAAAAAAAAATACAAGCTTTCCAATAAACAAGAAAACCATGTTGCAGGAAACAGTTTTCAGCACCCCGCTCTTATCTCATCCCCCCTCCCTCCCCCCCCCCCCTTCCCACACAACAGCCTCACAAACCTACAGGTTGCAAGATTCGATATGATAAGCGGATTTCAATTAGAGTGTTGATCTGTTAATGACACTATCTCACATATCTCTAGTGTGTCTTAGCAACCCCACTCCCCACTTAACCACCACTACCCACGATTATAACATCGAAAAAATCAACAACCTCAAATGCACCTCCACTCCACTCCACCCACCTCACTCACCACCACTCGTCCGCCCCTCTCCACCACTGTTTCCTTTTCCACTAATCATTAAACACCCACAACAATTTCTTGCTCCACACCCCCACTCAAGAGACGAGGACAATGCATCGGTGGTGATGACGATGGCGGGTTTGTTGTCAGATTCGAAAACTTAGCGGTGGGCCATGGAGATTCTTATGGATTCCCAATGCTGTATGACTTGTTTGAGGCTGATAAATTGACTGATCTGGTTGACTTTCCTCAGTAGAAACATCCATTCTTAGAGAGAGAGAGAGAGAGAGGAATGTGAGAGATGGAGCGGGGAGTTCAACTAAGATGGATGCGGCTGGTTAGGTTAAATTTATATAAACTGAGGAGAAAACTATCACATGCGGCCCACCTGGCCACTTATCTGTTAAGAGACAGCCATTTTATTGAAACTCCATCTTTGTCCCTCATTTCATGACATCACTATGCCATATCATCATTTTCTATCAGAGGAGCCCAGTCAAATTTGGAAAACTAATGGAGGGACTAATAACGCACTAAGAAAATAGTTGATTAGGTTAGGATGTAATTGGTATTTCTGCTTCTCTATGGGAACATTAGACTGACTTTTTCCAAAATTAAGGGATCTAAATACCCAGTCCGTATGGAATCAATGTTTCTTTTATCATAATTATTGGAACATTGTTGGGAGATCTACTTGTGATTTTGTAAGAACTTGACAATAGACACATACATTTCATACAATGGATCAGGGCTCCTTCAAAAATTGAGCTGTCTGCAACAATTTGATCATTAATTACCTTTTGAGATCGGCATTAATTTTCAAGCCCGTAATGGCACCTTGAGCAAACTGCAGCAACTCCTCTCGCTTCACCTACAAAGACGGGAGCATTAGAGAGAGATTTGTCATTGAGCAGGGATTTTAAGTTCCAATTTAGAAAATGCAAGCATGAAGCTAAAAATAGGTATTAGACTGATACTTATATCAACTAAAACAATTGAAACTAGAGCATCAATAAGGACATAGAACGAGGAGTAAATAAATTTCTCATACATCTAAATCTTAATAAGCACATTAACAACCTACGAGGCAAACTAAGAAATACGCTTGTGCTGATGGTAATAGTACATGCATATGTTCCCCAAATTGCAAGCCTAATAGCCTATGCATCATGTTAGACCCGGAGAGATTTTAATTTCATTTTAAAGACCAAAAGATAATCCAAGAAGGACCATTTTCCAATCATCTCACACAGATCCGACCCTTTTTTTCCTAGCTTGATGCACATAGTTGGGTTCCTATCTAACAGCTTAAGCTTTTAGATGAGTTGGTAACTTTACATTGTATCAGAGCTCTGGTTTTGCAAGGTCTTGGGTTCAAGTCACCCCGCTTGCATTTGTTACCTGCATCATTGTGAATTTGTGAGTGTACCGTATTGGCATCCTGTTTAGTTTGTGATGCCCCGGTTGAGGCATCTTTATTTAACTCTACACGTGGGAGCGGGTCACACGTGAAAGGGGTGTTAGCTTGATTTACATATTGAGTCCCTATCTAATAGCTTAAGCTTTTAGATGAGTTGGGAACTTTACACTATCATAGCATTTCTAGAGCATTAAAAGAGGATATTATCAAACCTCTTTTAATCTCAGTGATAGACACTGTCGTATGTTATTCATCAAAAAGAAAAACATTAGTAGTTTGTGTTGACACTAGGAGCCAATAACAGTTGAAGGATGTGCATTTCTAATATGTTTAAATGACCATCTTCTCCACAAGAACCATCCTGGCTATCTTTGAAAAAAATCAGTTCTTTCTTAATACACTTGCATGTCACCTCAAAAAAACAAAAAACAAAAAAAAAGAAAAGCAGGCAAACAGTTCCTAAGTTTCCCAGATAAAACTGCCGCTAAAAAATTTCTGAGCCAGACTGGGATACACATACTAACACTCTTGCCATTGTTTTCTGGAAAATGTAAGAGGAAAACTGAAGCATGTTCATTTGCTAGATGATTTAGATGACCAGATATAAAAAGAGACGTAAACATCTTAAGCTGGAGGAATCACTTTAAATCATATGAATTGTTGACCAACAACAAAAGAATGATCCCTCCTCCGAGAACAAGTCTTTAAGCGTCAACCAAATTAATTGGCAATAGAGCTGTTTCTCGAAGTTACTGGACTTAAATAGTTTTATTAGCGGCAACTGTTGTCTATGCTCAAATAAAAAATAATGCAGTCCATAGACGACCTAAGGAAGTTCTTCACCCAACCCCTTACCACCATTTTCTCACGAACATCTAACACGCTGCTTTTGTGTGCTCCTTACTGGTCAACTTCAGGTCACCATATTCAGCACGTGATGTCAAATCTTGCAAATATCATAATCTAAACTTCTAATGTAAACGTGCTTGACCTCCGTATTTTGCAAGATTAATATCTTCATCCAGATGGAGGATTGCTCAAAATTACGGGGATTCATAACCATAAGATATAGCGACGTGCTCCAAATGACGGTCACTGCTTCAAGCCCATGAATCTGACAGTAGGTTCTGTTGAGAGTGAGTTCAAGTATGAAATCATGCACTTAGGATTATTAATGGGTGTCAACCAGTTAGGCTGATACATACAGTTCCTTTTCTTTCGTATTATCTTGTAACTCTCGTAACCGGATCTACACACACAAATGGAGGTTTCGCACTGGGCTTGCCACCTAGCTCGAGTTCAACTTTGCTCGTGAAAGGATGTTTACCTCAAACTCGTCCAACACTCTAGAGAGTCTAGAGAGACAGAGCGAAGCATGAAAACTCAAAGCTCAGCTGGATTTTTGACTAGTTACAGACATCAGTTTGCCAATAAATCTCAATAACAGGATGGGTTAACAATATATTGTTTAAGCTATTGGAATTAAATCACATTATCTAAACTTTTTATAGAATTAGTAAATGTACCAAAACTTCATCCTGGTAGGTAGAGAAAACTTTTGCAAGATCCTGAATACTGCTGACAATTGCATTATGAACTTCTTTCCCTCCAGTTAGACAGAGACTGCAAAAAGATAACCAGAAAGGTCAATTCCTGTACTCTATCTACGAGCACATTAGCAGAACTAAAATACTACGCTCACCCAAAAAAATCCAGGAGCAGAGAAACCTCCTCCTCACTTGGTGCTTCAAGAATCTAATGTTTAATTTAAAAAGAAAAATGGGAAGTTAACCAATGCTGAGCTCAAATACAAGCAATTTTGAAGTCCAATATATGACATTGAAGCTTGCAACTTATAGCGAGGCATATATCTAGCAATTATGACAATGAATAACAAACTGCAAGCATTCTTCTGTCCTTAAACTACAGACAGAAAAATCAAAAAATTAAAGCCCTGATTTCCTAATTAGCATCTCACGTTCTCAACTTGTAGTGTAAGCATGAGCATCAGTTTTAGTGCATGGAAATAAAAAATGAGAGAAAAAAATACACAAGTGTTGGTGCTGTTACAACTTGATTTCTATATGACCAAGAATATGATTTTCTTGTGTTTCCTATCAGAGAAACTACTTTTTCTTACCATAGATATTGTGATGCCCTCCAAAGCTTGACTAGAAAGAAAAACATCAAGAAAATTCATTGGCTCTCCCACCATATCAGAGTCATAGTACAGCACCTACCAAGATTGGCAAAAGCAAGAGCACACAACTTAATTCAAAATACAGAATAAGAAGCAATAAAGAAGGTGACAGCACCTTATATACTATAAAATAAAGCATCTGGGGCTAGTTTGGGAAGCTGGTTTCTCTTTTTCTGTACCAAAATCAGGGTGTGTTTGGACAGGAGCGTGGTTATTCTCAAAACCCTTTTTTTTTATATAAAAGAAGAATATGATTCATAGAGAAAGAGATTACAAAGAAAGCAGATAAGAAGTCCGCCAAAAAGTCAACAAAGCAATAAAGGCAAAAAACACACAAATTACTGCATAGCAGCTCTCCAATTTCTAGACAAATCTCCCAAAGACAAACCCCGCAAGAGCCAAAACTTCTTGCCCAAAGAGAAGCTTGCCCCGTGATTTTCAACCAAAAAAGTGAGCGCAATAGTTCTCGGTTTCTGAAAATTCGAGAATTCCTCTCAATCGAAATTCTCCACAATAGGCTAAAGACAGCACATCCTCACAGCAGAGAAGCACCCATCCACCATCAGGCCCATCTTTCCCACATTTGCTACTCAATTACCACCCATCTACCATCCCTCGAATCCTTCAATTTTTGATCTGAAAGGCACACGATCAGAGTCGTCCAGATAAGGTCTATCTGAGTGCATTACGGTGAGGCTGTCTCAACCCATTTGCTCCTCCCCTTCATCTCCCATTTATAATCCCATTTAAGGTCCTATGATGATACGGAGCTTCCACATTCAATATCTCCAACAAAATCCAAGGGCAATCGATATCGACATCCTATTGCGTGGAGGACTCTCTGATCGAGCTATTGGCAGCTTCAGAATGTGGGTGGATGGTTGGACGGACGGTGGTTGGAGGGATTTCATAGGTTCATTTTTTTCTGCTTGTGGTATGTGATTTTAATTTTCTCAAGGAATATGGTGAGGCTGGGGGAAGGAGGCGCTCAACAAGTGGGATGTTTGGTGATGGTAACGGTTGAGTGTATTGGGGGAGGGGTATTAAATGTGGTACTATGGGGAAGAGGTAATTCATGGTGAAGTTGCCGCCATTTTCATGGATGGGGCCCTGTGGTCTTATTTTGAGTGTAAAACTCAAGCAAAATGTGAAATGCAACAATGAATTCCCGGCTTTTTTATGTAGCTACAGATTCTTGCAAGGGACAGTCTGTGTAGCTACAGATTCTTGCAAGGGACAGTCTGAGTATAATCGAAATAAGCCACAGGGGTACGTTGGACATTTAAAAAGCTTCTACAAGGGCTGTTGTGTAAACTTATACCTCAAGCTCGTTAAAAAAAGAAACACGTTGACTGTTCGAACCCAAAATCTACGGGGAAAAAACACTTCCCAAACGAGCCCCCAATGTTATTTTTGCCTGCCATTCCATGGTGAACCAACAAATCATTCCTTTTTTTAAAGTACATATGTCATTTCCAATCTAAAAAAGAAGTACCAAAAAGTTCCTAACCGTATCAACCTATAAGTATAACTGACCTAGAGCATTTACATGTAGTAATATTAAAATATAACAAAATCCACCACTGATTAAGGAGTGGAAAACTTGAGAATCATCAACCTGACAACGATCTAACAATTGAAGGAATAGTATAAGCCAGAATTTCACTTACTGGCGATGATTTTTTTAGGTTGTCCTTTACTTCTGCTGAAGGATGATGCAGCTCGTGATTCTTTTCATTTTCTTCAACAGAACCACCAGATAGTTTCTCAGTTTCTTTAAGCACAGTGAGCCATCTTCTCAATAGCAGAATCCTTTCTGGACCCCTACAAGAAACAGAAGCTTCTTCCAATCTTTTAACTGTCTGCTTAAAACTTTTAAAACTTCGAGTCCCCTGTCATTATTAAAGAGGTGGGTCAAAATAGTATGAGTGATAAGTGTGATGCAGAGCAAATGAAGTGGAATTATATGAGGGAGCATACTAGATATGCAAGTAAATAAGTGATATTTTAATTATTTTATTTTGTTTTTGTTTTTTTGAAAAAAAAAACTAGTTTCTCCCAACATTAGTTATGTATTGATATTGTCCTAAAAAGAAAGCAGAGTCTTAGTTTGACTTTTTAAATCAATTTCACCAATTTTACTATCTATAACAGAACAATTACACTTAAATTTAATTAGTGTTATGATGCGCCCAGCTATGTTCTATTCGAAGATTCATAGTCTCTACTCCAATTCCTACTGCACAGTAAGCCATTATTCAAAACTACTCATAAATTTTCAGTGTTTTCAATTTTATCATGATTATCTTCAACTCAAAATTAGCAAAACTAGTTAAATATTTGAAATCAACACTCAATCATGTAAACTAATTTTAATCCTTAAATGTTCGATTTTTAAATATTGACTTTCCATTCAAAATCCGCTGGAGCAAAGCTAAGCCTAAGAAGACTACACCAAAAACTACCATCAGCCACTAGATATACTCTCTCCTCTGCAAAATGAGTGCCAATTTTTTCTATCAAAATCCCAACATAAGATAATAAGAAATGAGTATTTAAAATATACTTATAGTGTTTTGGATTCTAATATTTCAAGTCATCGTACAAATATGAGTAACTACAAATTCGTAAAAGCAAGTAATCTTTTCATAGATATTTGGTCAAAGTTTAATTGAGTTAGTCAAAATTAGCGAAAATGTGACGCGCACTCGTTTTGGGACGGAGGGAGTAGTATACGATATCACAACTGTATTCGAAAACTTGAACATTGATTAGTCAAACTAGCAACTGAGTGAGGGAAGAGCTGAAAGAAAGTTTACAATGCGATCTTGGAAAATTTTGGCCCCCCCGGCGACGGCCTGACCGGCATGGTGTACCACAGTATCCGCATAATTCTTCACCGTCCGCGTTAAATTGTTCTTATTCCCCACCTCCACCGCCTTGTTCACCGCCGATCTCAGCCACGACATTGCTCCTGCTGCTGCCCGCTTGTTGTAATTTCTAGGGCTAAATTATTTGTGTAATTTCTAGAGAGAGATAAATTTGGGATTGGATAGGGACGAGTTATTGACAAAGATACGCAAATGGTTTTGAGAAGACCCAAAAGAAAAATGGTGCCAAATGGGGCTGGATTTTTGAAACTAGCTACCAGTCTCTAGGTCCCCATGTGACGTACTGGGAAATGATAGTTTAGGAAGTTGACATAAACACCCCTTATATTTTAAATAGTTTCCTGTAATATGCGTTGCTGTTAGCATATCAGTGGAGTTACTTTGATCCTCCGTGTGTGAAAGTTAATTAACTCCAATTGAGAAAGTAAATGAGGAGTTATATTTCCAAACTTTCAAATTTGTCTTTTTCTTTCCTATATTTTACATTTGAATGTCAAAAACAAATGGAGAGGTAAAAGTCCTCCTTGCAATTTGAAGAGATATATACCTTATCAAATCTGCCTTTTCAAGTTTATTTTTTCTCGTTGAAGTTTATCACCTTTTAGAAATTTAAAAAAAAAAACACTTTTTTGAAAATGCAAACTACAGTTACATCTTCCATTTAACTTTTTCCGTTAAAATTGCTCTTAATACGTCTACAAGAGAGTAATAACTCCTACGAATACTAGTTATGACTATCACATTCGGGTACTTTTCTCTTATAGTGGCTCATGTGAACTACAATTTTTAAATCTTTTAAGCTAATTTGAGAATTAAAAAAAATGATGAACTTATGCATTAGCTTCAAATTCAAATAAATTAATGTATCATTTTGTTAAAGAGGCAAACAAATTAATTATATATATGTAGTTTAAGGATTACGCTAGTTCGTGTCAAAAGAGCTTCGTAACTTCAATAAGTTATTTGACTTATATGCTAACAAGATACTGCACGTTACGTAAAAATTCTTATTTTTATAGTTGATGGTCGGAATATATTTTCGGAACATACAATTTGGATCCTCATCTATAGAAGGTCGCATTGAAAAAGATGATACACAAAAATGATGACGCTAGTGTCAACCTGATTGGATTTTAATTATAATATACAGTGTTGAAATACATTAATTTGTCACTCTTAAATACATCTATTTTGTATGAAGTCCAAATGTTATGCAAGTGCAGAACCAGTAAAACAATGGATATGGTCTCGACCAAAAATGGGCAGGCAACA
>JAOTQG010119671.1:0-10837 GCA_025631175.1 Iris virginica | reverse complement strand
TGCCCAAGAGGAGTACTGAACTTTTTCCATCTCTAGAGTAATGGGAATGAAGTTCTTGATGTTGTTAACAGCAAGAGCAGGATGGAAAGATGTATTGGCAGCCATTAAACCCAAAAAAAATGAGAAGGAGAAGGAGAGTATGTGGATTATGGTCAGGAAAGAAAGATGCCTGATACAATGAAGGAATTATGATCTGTGTCTTTGTCATTCACAATACAAATTGTTATATACAAAGGTGTATATCAATCTATGCCTCTAATCAAGGCTACAAATTAGGAGACTAATAAGGGAGATATTAACATGCTAAATATAAAGGATACTGCCAATCACTATGCTAAATATAAATATATTCTAGAGACTTCTTGATTAATCTAACAGTTATATTCATCATTGCTCTCAAAATTATTATTTTTAAAATAGAGGAATGTGTAATAATTTATTTTATTCTTCATTATCTTTCCTTTTCTTTAATTTATATTCATCTATAAATGATTGCCATAACATTAATTGAATGAATATAAACGAAAATGAACAATCTCTTTCAATGAGAATATTTGCGTAAAAACCGTGTCACCACCCTCTTTAAAACAAAAACATATGACGAGTTTTATTCCAAGGCCTAAAAACATTAGTAATAATCGAGAATTGACCGGGGGAAGAAGGTGCTACGTTGATACCTTCCTTTTTGGTCCCTTAAGCTCCTAAACTTTGATTATTTACAAATTAGCATTGATGTTTGTTCATTTTGCCTAAAGAATAAAAATGTAGGTGACGACGTCATTAAATTTAATTCAAAAAAATCTCGAATGAAAACTCAAATTGTGATGTCATTTCGCGAGGTAGGTTCTCATCATCATTATCAAACTTTAAACAAGAATCAAAAAATTAAACTACAAAATTTGAATGGTAATGCTTTTGTTCATTATATGACGTAAAATAATATGCGTAAAATGTTTAAATTTTAAGCATATACTTTTAATAAATGGGTTAATTAGTGGGTTTGAGCAACCCATACCATTTGGAAATTTCTCTATTGTACCCGTACACGTAGTTGGGTATCACTTGCTAATTCATTTATGTCCGTAACCCAAGTTACCTCGCTTCATACCGGTTCAGTCTATTCATTTGCCGCCTCAATACAAACTTGAGAGTAGTTATAAACTTAGAAAAATGATTGGCATCAAAAAACTTTGTATTAAAAAAAAGTATCATCAATGAGAATAATTATAAATGAATAGGTTTCATTATTTACAATATTTAAGATTATTATGATGAGTGAGATACCATTTCCTATTAATTTTTCCTTGGTGCAATAAAATTTATAGGGTATGTTGTTGCAAATCTCGAAATTGAAAAGGGACCTTAAAAACTCTTTGACATAGGAAGGGGGGGGGGGAAGGAGTTCGTAATTAGCCCTCGAGCAGAATTGAAAAAGAAAAAGAAAAAGAAAAGAAAAACAGAGAGAGAGAGAGAGGGAGGGAGGGAGGGAGAGAGAGAGAGAGAGAGATCTGATCAGATTTGCACCTAAAAAGATCTCCTTCTCAGTTTCCTCGTACACACACAATTTCTATCGGCTTCGGTTCTGTTACTGAATTTTGAGCAATTTGAAGATCAAAAACATCACATTACTGATTCTGGTTCGTTCAAAAACATTTTTGGAGTGTTTATCTCAGGTACGCCATCTCCAGATTCGCTCTACAATTGCGATACGAGTACTATTTTTATGCATACGCGCAGAAATGAAGTAGGTGTTCTTGTTTATCCGATGAAAATAACAAATAATTGCTTCTTTAAGGGTATACTATCAATATTGCTATACTCCCTTAGTTGTCATATTGGGACGGAGGGAGTAATTTTGAAGCAATTTTTGTGCGTTATTAATTATTAATTTGTTTGTCTTATTGATAGTTTAATAACTTGGTGGTTGAGGGAAACCCTGATTGGATGATTGGGTAGGATGTTTTGGAAGGTTTATCCATTTATAGAATAATGTTTTTTTTTTTTTGGTATTATTAGAAATTTATTCCAGTGCTGAAAGTGCATTAATCTATGCAATTTTTGTATATGAATACTTTCCCTTTGCCTAATCCTTTGAGGGTTTATTTTTGTATTGGTATTATATGACAGGTTTTACGCACACTGTAGAACATTAAGAGAAAGGACAAACAGATCAAAGTCCACTACTAAATTAGTGGAAAAGCTGTAGAGAGTTTTAGGTCTGTACATTTTCGGTAGGTGCACTTTGCTTCTATCAGTGCATGATTAAGTAAGCATGTTCTTCGAGTAAAAGAAATGACCTACTCCTATTTTACGTTTCTGATTCTTGGAAAACTGGGTGTGCTGTGGGGAGCTAAATGAATTCTTTTTACACCACAAGATGTCTTGGCAAGTGGTATTAAGCAGTTGGTTGTAGAAAAAAACGCACACTCCTTGAAGGCAAACTTAAAAGTCCAAAGGTTATTATGTACAAAGTGAAATGGCCCGTCTCAAACTGAGTTTTCTTCTGGCTTTTCAAGTAAATTAAGAAAGTTGTGTTTGAAGCAATTTTATAACCTAACTATGCCATTGCTTTCAGCGCACATTGTAGCATTACCAATACACATCGGATATCATTGTTGAAAAAGGTGACTTTTATAAGCTTTTGATAGAAATGGGCCCTCATTTTGAGACTGTTTTTCAAAAAAAGGGCACTCGTTTTGGGACGAAAGGAGTAATAAATTGTTAAAAAATCTGTATTAATCTAATGTGTACATGTGTTTATTGCATCATGTGCTTCATTTGTCAATTAGTTGTACTTGTTGCTGTTAATGGGATAATCCAATCTTGTCCTTTTAGAATATTCATGTACATAAGCTCTTTGATCAAATTTAGTACGTTTCCAAATTTGGAGATGGTAGTGCTTCTGTAATTTGATGTGAATGGTATTAAGTGGCTAGTTCTGAAAGAAGGGACAATCGTCGAGAAAACCACTAACTCTCAAAGTTGCTATATCAAGAAGTTAGTAAACTGTCACAAAAGCTGTAGAAATTATTAGATGCATACACTTCCACTGCATCATGCACTATTTTGCTAAATTAATTTTTGCTGGTAATCAAGTAACTGACTCCTTGTCTTTTTTATATTTTTAAGTTCATATGTTCATTATTTTGAATTCTGTCACCTGAGTGTGATTTGGTTGCTAAACGGTTTTGATTACCAGGTTTTGATAGGATTGTCATAAGTGGCAGGTTTCAAACAGAAGGACAATTGTTAAGCAAAAAGCACAAGAAGCCAAAGTCATTATACATTTAAAAGGTAGTAAATTATTGCAAAAGCTGAAGTCTTGTTATGAACATTTTTATAGCATCATGTACTATTTGTCATTGAATTGCTGTGAATGTGATAATGAGCTTCTTATCATTTAGTATTTGTAAGGCAATGTGCTCCTGTAGTTAAAGTAGTGTGTTTTGAGATTCAGAAAAGTGGGTGTGCTTCAGCTACATAGACTCTTTCAAGTTTCAACTCAAGAATTATCTGATTGGTATCTAATGACAGGCTTCAAAGAGGAACAGACCTTAAATAGAAAAGCAAGTAATCATTTTATCTAAGAAACAGTAAATTTGCGAAAGCTGTAGAAGTTTCTAGGTGTATGCATCCACTGCCTTGTGCAATTTCTCTACAATCGTTCTCGTTGTGAAAGAAACTAGTAAACATCTTGTCTACTTTGTATTTATTAGTAAATATGCTCATTTCGTACATATAGTTGTTCCCGAGCTCAGACAACGGGGTGGCTTCAGGAGCTAAATGTTTGTGCGAATGATACATCCCGTTTCTTGTTACCTCTCTGTTCCCTAACCATTTGTTCTTAAATTTTCTTTTGAAGGTCTTATATCTACTGATCCGGAGTTCTGGTCGAAGCATAAGATGCATTTTGTGACCCTTGGATTTTCGTAAAACAGTATTAAGCTTTTGTAAAGGATGAAAGGAGGCTTCTTCTATGGACTGAGGACTAAACAACTTTCTCTCTTCTTCATTGGTGTTGTTTGTACAACTATTGTACTTTGGACATGGGAGAAAACACCAATTCTTACCTCCTTACTACCACCTCTTGATAAGCCCTTGGAGACGTTTCCAGGTTCGTATTCATCTTCACCAAATATTTGCTTAATTGTGTCTCAAAATGGTGGATTCCTCCATCGGCTATCAGATTTCATTGAATGCTTTTAAGATGGATGGAGTCCTTCTTTATAGGATTTGATGCATTGCGTACCTTGGTGCCCACTTGCGATGAACATTCATAGTTTGTGAAACTGGTAGAGCACCATTATTAGCGTGACCTCTGTGGCTCATGACTAGGCTTGTCAAAATGTTACCCACTAATCCACTATAGCCCGCTTTAACCCGCTAAAGAGCTCAATCCAATTAAACCCATTTAAGTACAAATTTGTGTATTAGAATGTGTAAAAATATTTTTTAGTACGAAAGAGTATCCAACATGTCAATTCGAGTTTAACTTAACCCATATATTACACAATTGAGTTGATCGGTTAATTAAATGGGTTATAATAGGTTGAATCCATCAGAACCTGTTATTAATTGTAACTCAACCCCCCCATTTAACCCAAATTGACGGGCTTACTCATGACAAAGTTATCTTGAAGAGAGCAAGTCCAATATGATGTGTAATGAAGGGTTCTTGTGAGCACAGAAGTTGAAAAATGATTTTATAGAAGCTCCTATTTCCGTGTTATTCACTGCTGGATCACATTCCTGATGTGGATCTCCTCGTTGCTTATATCTATATTATTATGGCAAACGGTTATACGTGCAAGTAATTTTCAGATGTTTGCTCCAAACAGGAAGCATTTTATATACTTCAATAGTTCAATTTTCTCCTCTCTATTGTTAATTTGTGGGGCTATAAAGCGTAAGTCGTGGTATAGTCGTTACATCTGTTTCTAAACACCAAGGGTATACAAAGGGTGTAACCATTGAACTTTAATGTGATTGGCAGCTAAAGATGTAATACAGACACAAGTTCCCCATGTAGAATACGGTACACAACAAGCAGAAAGAAGTGTGAAAGTAGAACCAGCTTTAGATTCGACAAACACAGGTTTTTCCATGAGCAGGAGAATGGACAAATATTCTACAACTTCGTTGGAAAAGAACCATGGTAGAATTTTGACAGTGCGTTATCGATAATTGTTTTCTTTGCTTGATGATGCATGCATTCTGTATGTGACAATCCTTTTTGTTAAAGTATGCTTGAAGCTATATTTGATGAGAAGTGATTGCTAGTTTGAAGTGCTCTAGAACAGTTGTCTATGATTGTTTGTGTTTTTATGCTTGGAGGCGATTATATGTGTATTCACATCAGCTTACAGGAAATGACTGTCACTCCGATAGACTATAAAACTGCCACACCTGTTGTATACGCATGATTTATTCTTCCAATGTCCGTCACTGGGGTTTTTCTTGCTTGTTGACTGGATATATCTTATCTGGCCGATCTGATCGGACATTTTTAGATCTCTTGTATTTCATTATCTGCCATCTCATCAGCTTGCGCTAATGTTTCCTCTAGCATTTTTCCAGTTCTTCTCTGCTTCAGAACTGCTTCTTCAATGTGTTCAATTGTACTAGGAGGAACATCATTCGGTTGGTCTATATATTGTTAAGGTGATGCTTAAACTAGGAATTCACTTGCTCTATTGTATTGTGGGGGTGCAGAAAATACTACGGATGCTATAAAAGAATCAGATTTCAAACAAGTTTATGAGCGAGAGAATGTTTCTCAAGAACAGAAACGTGATTCTGTTGCACCAATGAAATCTGCAAATACAGGGTCGATGGTTAGAGGAGCCAGTAATGACTCTCAGACTGACGTGGGAAATGAAGGTAAATCTAAACCGTGATTGGCAGTTAATTCTGAATTTTAAAAGGAAGTCTGCAGAAAGAAATAATAATTTCTCGTTGTCTGGTATTTTGGGGGAGGATTTGGTACAAGTTACAACCTGACATTTGTCGAGTGGCGGGTTGGACTGTTTCTGATTTTGATAGAAAATTTGAAGTTTAATGATAAAAAGGTGGTCTTCAAATATTCATATATTCAGATGATATTGGTTCTTCAAATATACAGTTGCACTTTGTTTTTCATCGCTTTTATCTGCTATATGGAGCCTGGTATTTTTCACCCCTTAATTAATAAATTATAAATCAAATTGTTGCCGATCAAAAAAAAAAAAAAACTCATTGTCAATATTTAGAAATGATCTAAAACGCACAATGTCACACACCCTTAAATGATCAAATTTCCTTCATACGTGGCGTTTCAACTTTTTACTCTGAAGTCTTCTGTATACAATATAGTTTCTCATCTCAAACCAATACATGGAATGTCTGATTATCGGATTCTATTTATTTTAAAAATCTATTATAAAGTATCGATTTCTAAAAATCGGGTTTTACATTAATATACTGAGACGTGGGAATCCTTCTCATGGTAAAAAGTGACCTATGGCTTCTATTGCCTAAGAAACCGATTTCTTTATTCTGATACCAAATGTAGAAGCACTTTGGTTAACTTAATGCTCATGGAGTGGAGCCAAAAAGTGAATGTGAGTGGATAAGAGTGCTAACTGAAATACTATTTTTTAAAATAAATTTAATCCTTTTTTATTTTTCTTCTTTGGGAAAATTGTAATGGCTGCTATTAGTCTTGTAAGACTCTTTCTAAAATGCTTCCCGCAGCTGTTCTAGAAAATGAAAACAGGGCCTTGAATACACTAACCAACTCTCTCATCGTCAGCATTTAACTATTGATTGGTCATTGCAGTCAAAGTATGACTGCAATACCAATAATTGGTTTGACATTTGAATACTCTGCTGGTGGGAAGAAATTTGAGCCTACTTGGCTAGTTTGGTGAAGCTGTTTTCCTATTTGTTTTTCTTGTGCGCAGAACATGCTGAGCTTTCTTTTTATTTCATTTTTAAATTTTTTCAAAGATGGTACTTATAATTTATGAAGTGAAGAAAATTCTATCCATTATTTGGGAACCAAAATTTACTTTGAAAAAGATTATGTTCGTGGCAATTTTGGTTTTTAAACTTTGAAAAGAATGCTTTATCATAAATGAGGTTGCTCCTTTTGTGAAAGAAAAACAAGAGCGAAAATTGGTACATGGAAACAGAAAAGGAAGGGTTACTGCACAAAAACCATTTTTACATTGCTGAGCATAGAGCTCTAGTATAACTGTTCATTCGAATTCTTGTGTCGATCCTTTAAGCAGTATGATATTCCTAAACATCTGCGGCTACTGATTGTTTGACAGTTATTGTGTTTGACTCGTTTCTCAGCCTGTAACTTTGCCAAAGGAAAATGGGTCATTGATGATAACCATCCCCTTTATTCTGGGTTTGGCTGTAAACAGTGGTTATCAGGAATGTGGGCTTGTCGCTTGACACAGCGTACAGATTTTGTGTATGAGAAGTTAAAATGGCTACCAAAAGACTGTGACATGAAAGATTTTACAGGACCTGAGTTCCTGAGAAGGTACTGTTATAGTTGACCTACGGAATTCTTAATATACCTGGTAATCTCTTGTATGTTTGGATTGACTGCGGTAGATACAATACAATCAGACCTGATGAATGTTGAACTTATTTTTCTTTTTGGTTTGCCATAGACATTATCATTAAGATGGATTGGGTGCACACTGGTTATGTTTGAACTGGCTAATTTCATTTCGGTTTGGAGTGACAGGCTACTGACTCGATGTGGATGTGCTTTCATTGGGGGCATTCAGCAGGTTGACCTGATTGAACAAATGAAATAGTACCATAACCATGTGATAAAGTATGACTGGTCTGTGAACTGTGTGAACTAGGATAGTTTACATCATCAATGTAGGGGCATGTACAGTGTAGGTGGTTCAAGTACACCAACCCAACAAACTCGACTATTTATTCAAGTCATGTTCGGTGAATATTTTAGACTTTTTTAGACTTAAGTTTTGATTGATTACTTATGGGCAGACTTAATGCTTGTTTACTTGACTCGTTGGACTAGACTATTTCATTGGAGTAGAGTTCGATCGAGTTATTCCGGGCTCAACCTAATTTACTTGCTTAACGATTTACGTTCCTTTCTGCTCAAAGGGTCCACTTTAAGGCGAGCATGTTAATGATTAAAATAAATTCACATATAATCTTTGACCCGAAAAAAATGACATATACCGTCAATTTTGAGGGTTAAAGTTGTTTTGATAACTTCAACTTTAATATAAGGATAAGTTTAGAAACTCAAAAACTCCTCAGCTTAATTTGTATGCAACATCCATAAATTGATAGGATTTCGGAGCAAGGGAAGGAGTACATTACCTTGATTTTGGCAAAACCCGACTCAACCTGGTTATATCCCTATTTAAAGTCTAATTAGTATACTTATTCTTGCGCACCCTGTAGGAATTTCTTTCGCAGTTATCGTTCAAATCCTTTTTACTGCAGTTAGTTAATACTCTTTTTATTATGATCTACCTTACACTCACTCATAATTTGTAGTTTGTCCACTTTCCGCATTTCGTTTGTGTTTCTTAGAGCTAGTTTATTACGATTGGCTGATGTGATGATGCTTTCCAGGATGCAGGATAAAACTCTAGCGTTCATCGGGGATTCATTGGGCCGACAACAGTTCCAGTCTATGATGTGCATGGTCACAGGTGGTGAAGACAGGCCTGATGTTCTTGATGTTGGTTGGGAATATGGTCTAGTGAAACTTCGAGGAGCCACCCGCCCTGATGGGTGGGCTTATCGTTTTCCAAGCACCAATACCACTATCCTCTATTATTGGTCTGCGAGTCTCTGTGACTTGGAGCCCATCGATCGGACAGGAGTTGCCACAGATTATGCGATGCATCTAGATCGCCCCCCAGCATTTTTGAAACGTTACATGGACAGGTTCCATGTCATTGTTCTCAATACTGGACATCATTGGAATAGAGGGAAGCTTAATGCTAATCGGTGGGTCATGCATGTGGGGGGCGTGCCTAACACTAACAGGAAGATAGCAGACATTGGTGGCGCCAAAAATTTCACAATCTACAGTATTGTCAGTTGGGTAAACTCACAACTACCAAAGCATCCAGGGTTGAAAGTCTTCTACAGGTCCATTTCACCCAGACACTTCTTTAATGGAGATTGGAATACCGGAGGTACCTGTGATAATACTTCCCCCGGACAATTGGAAGTTGTGCAAGACGATTCAAGTGATCCTGTTGCTGCTGGGGCAGTAAAGGGAACAGCAGTAAAGCTTTTAGATATAACAGCTCTATCTCAGCTTAGAGATGAAGGCCATATATCCCGATACAGCATCAGGGCTGCTCCAGGAATGCAAGATTGCTTGCATTGGTGCATGCCTGGCGTTCCTGATACGTGGAACGAACTTCTTTTTGCACAAATATAATACCACTCTTAAACTGCATTGCAGTTTCTCAATACTGGTCCCAATGCACATAAATCTATCTTCTTGGCTACTTGGGACAGTTTCAGTACCAGTCACCATCTCTAGAAAGTGACAGTTATCGCTGAACAGAGGTATGGAAGCTTCACATATTTCTGAATACCAGTTGTTCTCAATGCCAGCTCTTCTTGCCACTGCTGGGAGGTTTCTGCTAGTATACCAACTGGTATTCCATTCAGAAAAGTTGTCTTATCACCACTTAGCTGATTGTACCATTCTTTGCTACCTTATAACATTTGGTAAAGAAAGTTTCCGTTCTTTGACGACTGAAGCAGTCACTCCTTTAGGGGGTTGACCGTGTAAATGAAGGAGTGATTATCGAGACTAGGTTGGCTTTGAACCTTTTCTGCTGGCAGCAGTGAGAGATGAGTCTAGCTTCCTCGACACTGTAATTTTGCCTGTAATTGCAACAGATTTTGAATATATACTAATAGATGCGCGGAGTTTTCTGCAACAATTTGCTTGGGATGGCGACATTTTGTTCGTTTCCTTGATTTGGTATTGTCAGTATATTCTTTAAATTTTCCTGGTGCTGGCACCAGACAGTACGGACGATATGACACTCATAATGCATTCATCATTGAGTGTCAAAATGTTGTGCAAAATTTTGACATCCATTTTGGGTCGTAAGGACAACAATTGGTATCGAATAATGGGTTAACTCTCGGTTCAAATATTTTTGTCCGACTTTGGATACGTTGGTCGCTGTAAGAAGTTCCTCAAATTTATTCAAAAAGGACGAGTCAGATTTTGTCTTAAGTTCGATTTGCGTATATGCTTGTTGACATTTGAAGTTGTTTTAATTTTTTTTTACAAAATAAGGATTGTTAGTAGTTTTTACATACTCTTAACGTGCGTGATTTAAACTCGTGACGAGTTAGCACTAAATTGTACCTAGTTGTCAAAATATTTTAACTTAATTACAATTAAATATTATTTAGCATCGGATATATAATTATAACATCCTACATTTTCAAGCAAAACTCTACTATACAGCTAATGTTACATCATTTATGAATTTTTGAGTTGACTTGCCTAGGCTAATGAAATGACCGTTGACCCAAATTACAATATTAGTTGCAATGCAATAATTGCTCAAAAATCTAGCCATTACAAGAAACTTTTAAGCATTATCGAAAGTTTTGATTCTAATTAAAAGTTGAGATAAATATGAAAATAATTTCAAAATTACTAACGTGGTCTGCATTTTTTCACATCATTTCTTCATCACATCCCGTGGTTGATATTTTTTTTTTCATTTTGCGAGCAATTTTCTCTATTTTAAGAGAAATTTTCCTTAATTCTGATAAATGTGAGGAGAAAATAACATGACATTAT